>OX411307.1:70518648-70544718 GCA_948150685.1 Rhaphigaster nebulosa | reverse complement strand
ATTAAAATCATAAAATTAGTTTTATTTATTTTCTCAGTTAAACCTGGTATATAGTTCCCTACATACATACATAAATGCATTCATACATACATCCTAGGCGCTACAGCCCCTCGCGGGGGCCCTGCCTTCTGACAGAAATCGTCCCATAGTTCTCGGTCCTGTGACATTATCCACCACCTCTCTGCACCCAGCCTCACCTTATCTTGGCCAATCTGGTCCATCCATCTTATCTCTCTTTCTTTCTTTTTCCAATCATAGGATATTCCAAAACTTTTTTTCTTTCTTTCTTTTTCCAATCATAGGATATTCCAAAACTTTTTTGGGCATCCTATCTTCTGCCATCTTTTTCACATGACCAGCCCATCTCAGTCTCATGATCTTGAGGAATTTTTCGATTGGGATGTCATTAAATTTTGTGTAAATATCCATATTATACCTTTTTCTCCATATTCCATTTTCGTGAATTGGTGAAATCATAAAATTAGTGTTTTATTTATTTTCTCAGTTAAACCTGGTTTATAGTTCATATTGTAATAATTCACTAATTGTCCTGTACTTCCTTTCATCTTATTTACTGTTTCATTTTTACCCTCTGTTTTGTTATCTTTTTTATTTTTATCCGTGTAAAAATAGTAATAATTTTTTGTTGTTTTTTCCTATCCTTATTTTTTATGTTATCATAATTATTACTTTTTTATATATTATTTCTAAATTTAATATCATTTTTGTTAATTTTCTTATTTTGTTTGTTCTTGTCATACCCATACCATATTTTATTAATTAACTTTTTAGGGTAAAACAGAAGAGGGAAGTACAGGATAATTAGTGAATTATTACAAAAGAACTATATGCCAGGTTTAACTGAGAAAATAGAAAGAAAAACACTTTATTATTAAAGGGGTGGTGCCTAACTGTATCGGGTTGCTATACACACCTAATAGTTGTCTGTGTCAAATTGCGGAGTGCCCTGAACGCTTTATAGTCATCTGCTAACCTATCTATCTGAGTTACGCTGCAACTCATTGCCGAGTCTTGGCCTCTTGCAACAACTTCCAATTGTCACGATCTCGCGCAGCCACCATCCAATTGCGGACCCCCAGGATACTTTTGGCATCAGCAGTAATGTCATCTACCCATCTTGCTCTCGGTCTTCCACGCCACCTTTTACCATTAATTGGTTCTCTCAGGAGCTTTTTCGTTATTTCGTTCTCTTCCATCCTGGCCACATAATCAGCCCACCTCAGGCAGTTTAGCTTAAAGAACATTATTATGTCAGGTTCGTTATATATATTGTACAACTCCTGATTGGTGCGTCTACGCCACTGATTTATAACTTGCAATCCTCCTAATATTCGACGCAGAAATTTCTTTTCAAAAATGCCTAGATCTTGCTCTATAGATTTAGTGGTTGCCCAGAACTATCTATGTATACAATAGAACTGGCCGGATCAGAGTCTTGTAGAGATTTATTTTAGTTTTTCTCGGTAGGGCTCTAGTTCGGAAGTGCTGTAATAGCCCAAAGTATGCACTGTTTGCAGCCTGAATCCTTTTCTTAACCTCCAAATGTGGAGCATTATCTTGTGTGAGTATTGAGCCCAGGTTCATAAATTGAGATACCTTCTCAAACTTGTACTGGTCAAAGGTATCATCTCTCTTGGAGTTGGGGTCTCCTCCGCTATCATATATATAGTTTTCATGGCATTGACCTCAAGTCCGAGCCTCCTGGCTTGTCCAGTCAGGACTTGAAAATCTTCAAGTACTGCTCCGTATGAGCTGCTCTACTATGTCTAAGTCATCAGTATAGGCGAGGATCATAGCAGATCTATTAAATATTGTTCCACTGATTTGTATCCTTGCTTTCTCAAGTGAAAGGTTAAACAGATGACAGGCCAGTACATCTCCCTGCCTCAAGCCCTTGTCCGAGGAAAATTTCTCGGGATACTTTGCTTTTAATTTTAACTGCACAACACACATTCTTCATTGCAATCTTCACCTGATTGATTAATGCTGACTAATTTTACAGGAATCTTAAGGTCATATAAAGCTTTATAGAGTTCTTCTCTGTTTATATTGTCATAGGCTGCCCTAAAATCAATAAATAAATGGTGCGTCTTGATGTTATATTCTCGTCCTCTCTCGATAATTGTTCTTAAGCTGAAGATTTGATGCAGTGTGAGGTCATTGGCGTAATTCAAGTAGCAGAATGGTAGAGGTGAAAATGGTTTTCTGTTTCTATTCACCTTCAGAAAGAAGTCACTATGTTGCTTGTCATCTCTAAGTGATTTTTTCATATTCTTTTTTATTCGTCCTTTTCTATTTTTCAAATTCCTTCCACTCGTACTTCCTCTTTTGCAGGTGTTTCTCTTCTCTTCTCCTTTGTCGATATGCCTCCACTGTTTGTCTGGTGCTTATCTGTATCATAGTCCTTTATGCTTCATTCTTGGTATTTGTAGCTATTCTGCGTTCTTGATCAAATCATGGAGATCTTACTTCTCTGTCATCTCTGCCATGTAAGCTCGGCTGCCCTCTCTATAGCCTTGGAGCAGCTATCCCAGAGACTCCACGCAATCCTCAGTCATAGCAGTATTGTTTAGATTGGTGTTGACAGCCTCTGACTTAATGTTTTGTACATCTGGTGACTTTAATTTCCTTACATTAAATCTTTTGATTTTTTCCTATGGTGGAGTATTCCTCTGGGTACTTATTCGTGCATATATGCTGGCTACTGAAAGAAGGTGATCAGAGTCAGCATTTGGACCTCTGAATGATCTGAATGTTTTCCAATAGTTGGGTGATAAATGTCTTCCTGCCCAACCTTCGCATTAAGATCTCCTGTGATAATCATTTGTCATGATTACATACATGAGTCATGAGTCATACATAGGACATGAGTCGATAGCTCTTTCTAGGAGCTCATAAAAAGTATCCTTCTCATTATCATCAGCAGCTTCTATCGGAGCATGCACACTAAGAATGCTGTACTTGTAGAATTTTTCACGCAGCTGTATTACACATATCCTTGAACTTATTGCCCTAAAACTAATGACTAGGTTCTGGTACTTTCCCCTAACAATGAGCCCTGTCCCAAACTGATGATTTCTGTTATCAGAGCTATAGATAACCATGTGGTGTTTCTTTTCGAGTATCCCTTGACCTGTCCAACATATTTGTTGTATGGCAGCAATGTCAGCTTTATAGTAGTCGAGTTGTTCAAGGATCAGCTGTAGTGCTCTAGGTCTGTGCAGGGACAAAATGTTCCAAAATCCTAAATTAAAATTCCTTTTGGAGATGCCAGATGTTCCGTTGATGTCTACTACAATCTGAGGCATTATTGTGAGGTTTGGGGTAATTATGTAAACCAACTGAGAAAAAAAAATACACCTTTTGTATGGGATCCATCCTGTCATGAAACTTTTAAAAGATTAACTATAGCTTTGACAGAAGAGAGCATTCTTGCACATTATGACCCAAAATTGTCTTTAGTTACATACATAGGACATGAGTCGATAGCTCTTTCTAGGAGCTCATAAAAAGTATCCTTCTCATTATCATCAGCAGCTTCTATCGGAGCATGCACACTAAGATTGCTGTACTTGTAGAATTTTTCACGCAGCTGAATTACACATATCCTTGAACTTATTGCCCTAAAACTAATGACTAGGTTCTGGTACTTTCCCCTAACAATGAGCCCTGTCCCAAACTGATGATTTCTGTTATCAGAGCTATAGATAACCATGTGGTGTTTCTTTTCGAAAGCTTTTAAGCTTTTACACAGAAGGAACGGAACGACCAGTTATGTATGGGTCTAAGACTCTAAATGCAGCTGAACTAAGATACTCTCAGATTGAGAGAGAGAGACTCGCCATTATTTATGGAATAAAAAAATTTCACAAATTTTTATGGGGTTGGAAATTTATATTACAGATTGTCGTCCTCTCATTCATATTCTAAATTACAAGAAAGGAATACCTCAATCTGCAGCAAATAGACTCCAGAGGTTGAGTCTTTTGCTCATGAATTACACATTCTTCTTCTTCTTCATAGGCGCGACACAAGGCGATCCTTGGCCTGCTCAATCACTCTTGCCCAGTCTTGTCGGTCCGTAGCAAGTCTCAGAGACACGTTAAGATTTCGAAGGTCCTCGGAGATTCTGTCCTTCCATCTGCCTCATGGCCTCCCTCGAGCTCTCACTCCTTCTGGACAATCCTTATATAGCCCTTTGACGATTCTGCCATCATCCATTTTATGGAGGTGACCCAACCACTTTAGATGTTGTATTCTGACATAGTCGGAAAGCTTCACATTGTCATATAGGGAATATACTTCTCTATTCTTTCTAAGACGGTATATCCCATTTTCTTTTGCAGGTCCCAGAATGCACCTTAATATTTTGCGTTCAAAGATGTCGATCTTTTCAGCTGCTGATTTTTTTAGTACCCATGTCTCACTTACATATACTGCCACTGGTCTAATGAGGGTCTTATATAGTCTTGGTTAAGCGGCTAACTAATCTACTTCTCATAAGATGAGCTATAGAGAAAAAAGCTTTATTGGCCGAGATAATGTGTGCCTGGATCTCCTCCTCCTCCAATGCTTCATTAAACTGTGTACCAAGATACTTAAAACTAGTAACACATTGGAATGTGTAGTTTCCAATTGTATAGCACATCTGGGGTCGCATGGGTTTCTTTTTCCTCAAGATCATAATTTTTGTCTTCTCTTCATTAATTTCTAGGCCAAATCTCCTGACCTCCCTTTCCAGCTTTCCAAAAGCATCTTTGACATTAAGAAGAGATCTTCCAGCGATCATCACATCATCGGCATATGCTAATAATTGGGCCCCTTTGTAGAAGATATTACCTCCCTCATCCAGATAGGCTCTTGCTACTATAGTTTGAAGTATGATGTTGAAAAGTAGCGGGGCTAGAGTATCACCTTACCTGAGTCCATCGTTTACCTGAAATGCGCTGGTTAACTTGCCATTGACTCTAACTTTGCAGCTGGTATCATTCATTGTGCATATTACGAGTCTGATAATTTTTAAGGGAATATTCATCTCCTTCATTGCCTGGAACAATTCCTCTCTCAAAACCGAATCATATGCCGCCTTATAATCAATGAACAGTAGCCGCATAGTGTTTCAAATTCTATTATTTCCTCACACATCAGTCGCAAGGAGAAGATTTGATCGATGGTTGATCTGTTAGGCCTAAAACCTCCTTGATAATCTCCCAGCTTACGCTCAACATATGGCAGTAGGCGGTTGTAGAGAGCTATAAAGAAAATTTTGTATGCTATGTTCAGCAGGCTTATGCCTCTATAGTTCTTACAGTCCGTCCTATCCCCCTTGTTTTTATAGAATGGAACGACTGTTGCTGCTTACCACTCTTTCGGCATCCTCTTTACTTGCCAAATGTGTGAAATTAGTCCATGCATCTCACTAGCTAATGACCCATTTGCCACTTTTAAAAATTCTGCATGTATTCCATCTGGTCCAGGAGCCTTATTACTTTTTAACTTCTCCACAATAGCTTCGATATCCTCTTTATCTGGTGGGATATCTTCGTCGTCATCACCAACACTCGCATAATTTATTGCTCTCGTGGCTTCAACATCATGCTCAGATCTCAGGAGTGTTTGAAAGTATTTCTTCCAATCTTCTTGCAGCTCTGCATCTGCGACCAATAGGCGTCCATTTTCACCCCTTATAACCAGGTTGTTATTTCTAGTACCTGTTTTCTGCTGCTGGACCTCCTTGTAGAATTTTCTAGTATCATTGTTGCTGCTGAATCTCCTTGTAGAATTTTCTGGTATCATTGTTGCTTCTGGCTTCTTCTATTTCTCTAACCTTGTCATTCATCCAGTTTCTCTTCTTAGACCTGATGATTCGATTTATCATTCGCACTCCATGTTCATTTGTTTTAGCGTGCAAACTATTTTTCCCTGTGGTAGGTATAAAAATTCTTTCTTTCCCAACCTGAGCATTGAAGTCTCCCAGCACTATTTTCATATCAGAGGAAGGGCTGGCTGCCAGTGCTCTGTCCAGCTGATCATAGAAAATGTCTTTTTCTTCCTCACTCTTCTTCTCCATAGGTGCATGTACATTTATGAGGGTCACATGGCATTTCTTCCCTCTTATCCTTAATTTGCAAAGCCTCTCATTGATGGACTGGAAATCCATGACAGCTGATTTAAATCTTGAAGGTACTACAAAGGCTGTTCCAAACGCATGCTTTCCAGTACTACCACTGTAAAAGATGGCATAGTTTCTATCTTGCACATTCCCACTTCCCTTCCACCTGATTTCCTGTATGGCTGCTATGTCTACCCTCATCTTGCTTAGCTCATCGGTTAACTCCTTGAGTGCTCCTGCTCGATTTAAGGATCCAGTCGACGTCGCGTCTCGACATGGTTGGCGAAGCCAGCGTTAGATCTATCCAACTTTGCCTCACTCCTATGAAGGCAGGTCCAGAGAGTTCATTCCTCACTAAAAGTTGACATATTGCGACGCCATCCTCCACAATCCTGCCACTAACGCCTGTTGGCGCCGAACCCAGGCCGTGCTCTATGAGTTGGTATCAGAGCAAACTAGTACATTTTGATATCGAAGGCCGAGAGCCTCCATGGCGGTGATGCTGTCGTTTGTATTTTCTCGAGGTGGCATGTAGGATGAGACCAGGGCAAAGGACATGTTGCCCCATCGGACATAACATGCCGCTTGATCCGCGGTTGTATGGTGCTTCAGCTTTATTGCATCGCCTAAAGAGTTGACAATGACTATGACTGCCCTAGGCCTCCTCTCTCTACTCCCCAAGGCCACCACTCTCGACACTACGCCAAATCCAGCCACCAGCTTCTTGTGGCACCGCTGAGGGGCAGCTTGCTGACTAGTCTCAGATGCCTGTTATTATGGACCAGAGAGACCAACGTGTCCCGGAAATGTGTCCAGGAGGAGAGGTCGCCACTAAAGACTGGATGCTGGGAAGCTGGTACGGATAAGTAGGAGCGCCCGAGCTGGGTTTAGCCTCATGAGAAGCCGAACTGCGCAGGGACTTAAGTTTGCGTTAGCGAACCTCAACCCGTCGCAATTCGCTGCGAATAGCGTCCTGATTTATTTCCCAATCAGCTGGGGAGCAGTTGAGGGAGGCCAACTCATCCCAAACGCTCTCATATTTGGACCAGAGATTTTTGCATTCGTCATAGTCTACCTTGAAGTCGACGAACGCGTCTTCATCAACCTCCGTGGTATCAGCGAGTGATCCGAGCCTCTTGAGACCGCGCCTGGGATGACGAAGCTTGCGTTCAATGGACCTAATATGATCAGGGAGGTCTGTCGAGTTTTGATCACCTCTACCAATAATGAAATGCATGAATAAATAAAATATAAATATGATCTACAGAAGGGAAAATTTAAACAACGATAGAGTCGCGATCAAGAGGAAAAAACATCGGCTAGTCTGAACTAACTAGGGAGGTACTAATTAAATACTAAGATAAATAAATATGAAATATAGGTAACCACAAATATTCTATACTTCTTTTTCTTCATAGGCACGACAGACGCACCAGGCGGTCCTCGACCTGCTTAATCACTGTTGCCCAGTCTTGTCGGTCCGTAGCAAGTCTCAGAGACAAGTCAAGATTTCGAAGGCCCTCTGAGACGCTGTCCTTCCATCTGCTTCGTGGCCTCCCCTGAGCTCTCACTCCTGAACAATCCTTATATAGCCCTTTGACGGTTCTGCCATCATCCATTCTAAACCCCAGCACTATTCATATCAGAAGAAGGGCTGGCTGGCTGCCAGTGCTCTGTCCAGCTCATCATAGAAAAAGTTTTTTTCTTTCTCACTCTTCTCCACCGTCGGTGCATGCACATTTATGAGGGTCACATGGCATTTCTTCCCTCTTATCCTTAATTTGCAAAGCCTCTCATGGATGGGCTGAAAATCCATGACAGCTAATTTAAGTCTTGAAGGTACTACAAAGGTTGTTCCAAAGGCATGCTTTTCAGTACTTCGATAAATCTAAAAGATGACTTAGTTTCTACCTTGCACAATCTCACTTCCCTTCCACCTGATTTCCTGTATTACTGGTATGTCTACCCTCATCCTGCTTAGCTCATCGGTTAACTCCTTGAGTGGTCCTGCTCGATATAAGAGGACATTCCATGTTCCAAATCTGTAAACCTTTTCCATTGCGCCGTGTCGTTTCCGTGTGGCAGTCCGATATCCGAGGCCTGGTTTTTGAGCTTGTTTAATGGTGAAAGTTTTTACAGAGGTTGGGTTGTCGGCCCTAACTCTAACCCTCCTGTTTTATCCGGGCTTGGGACCGGCAGTGTAGTCTAGCTAGCTAACTACTCTGGCACAGTTTACACATTCACTGTGGAATATGTTTCCTTACCAAAATTTGGAAAAGTTGATGCCCTAAGTCGCCTGCCTATTCCACAATTAGAACAGACACACTTTGCATTTGAGGAAGTTGTCTCAAAAATATTTGATGAAAATATTAACTCCCTACCAATTCAAAGTAAAGAAATTGCCACAGAGACATCAAAAGACCCTCTCCTTCTGAAAGTTCACTAATTCATATTGCCCTGATTCATACCAAATTCATACCAAAAATGCCCTGAAGATCTCTTACCATATTTTAAAATCAGACATGAGTTTACTACTCATGATGGATGTAAATAGTTTTTTATTTATCGCTTCCTATTCAATAGAAACCGTTTTAGTCTTAAAACAACACAAAATTTAAATTCTTTCTTTCCCTGTTCAGAACTGGACCATAGCCCAAAATGAATTTTTCTGTTGCATTTAAGGTCTACTAAGGGTTAATACTAGTAGGCCTCGAGCCATACTGGGCAGACTACAAAGGCTGGCATGTCTTATGACAACTGGCACCATGAGCACTACTCCTACTGCTGCAATGGAGGTTCTTTTGAGCCTAACACCATTGCACCTGGAGATTGAGGCCCAGGCACTCAGTACTGTGTATAGATTTACAAAATTAAGGACAAGATCCAAATCCCTGGTCTACCAGGGACACGGGACTCTGTTTAACAGGATTGATCAGGATGAGGTGTTGGCAATGCATTCTGACATTCAAGTACCAAGCTATAGGGAGGGACACTATAGTACTAAGATCAGCAGAACTGACTCCCATGTACCATGCAACAGAGTTAACTGTTATACTGACGGTACAAGGTTCAGGGCGGGTATTTGGAGGATGGATAAGCCTAGAGAGGGAATGTTCATATCCTTAGGTAGGCATACCTCTGTTTTTCAAGCAGAGGTATTAGCAATCAATGTCTGTGCCCAGTCCCTTATTGAGGAGGGCGTTAGAAACAGACTAATTACAGTCCACACAGATAGCCAAGCTGCTATCGGGGTTTTAAGTGGTTATGCGGCCCGGTCAAAGTTGGTGGAAGAATGCAAAATTAATCTTAACAAACTGTCTGAAACCAACAGGGTAAGGGTTGAATGGGTTCCTTGACACACGGGAATTTTGGGAAATGAAAAGGCTGATCACCTTGCAAGGAGAGGCTCTGAGATGAAACCTTGTACACCAAAGCCCACATGTGGCATAAGCCTTAGCTATGCCAAAAGGCATATCAGAGTGGCTGTAGGCAATAAAGTTAAGAACTACTGGGAAAATACTAGGAAACAGATACATTTCAAACTGTTTTAGATAGACCCTGCCCCAAAAGAAGTGAGATTCTTCTGTTTATGGATAGGTGTAACCTTAGGAGAGTGACGGGACTATATACAGGACACTGTCAACTGAACAAGCACCTCCACAACATGGGACTGAGTCATCGACATGTAGACTATATGGGATGGAGGACGAAACGGCTTTCCACATAATCTGTGGATGCGATGCTTTGGCAAGGGTGCGGTACCTCCACTTTGAATGTGACCGGATCACTGACCCTAAGCTCTGCGAAATGATGGACCCGATGAGTCTACTCAGATTTTCAAAGGCTACTGGCCTGTTTTAAATGGTTTAGGCCAGCGCACAATAGGCCACAGTGCATATATGCTGGAAAAAAAAAAAAAAAAAAAGTCTACTATCTCTTCTTTAAGTGTCGAACCCAATATATCGTATGCCATTTAGAAATCTGTGATCATATCAATGTGTATGGTTTTTATATTAAGACCATCTATCAGTAAAACTGTGTATAGACTACTATTGATATAATCACTGATGACAACAGGTGACTCTTGTGTGCCTATTAATGAATATGTATCATTAGTGATGTAATGATGTGATAATGTAATCACTTAGTGATTAAAAATTATTGTATTCATGCAATAATAAATTTAAGACTAAAGCTGGCCACTGACAATCGTTCACATCTAATCACACCTCACTGAATGGAACCTACTACTTCAGATTATAAAATCTTGGATGAATTTAATGAAGCAATGAAGAGTGAACAAATTATTATCAATCTGAAAAATCAATGGTTTGTCTCCCATGAAAAAATAATGTGATCAAGGACCAAATTTGAAATTCTTGTTGTCTGTGGATTGGTGCATTCTAAATTGCAGTCGGAGACTGAAAGTGATCACTAGTATTCTTTGGTATTGCCAAGACCAACATAACACCAAATAGCATTGAAATTTTAGTACAATAGCATAAAAATTGTGGGCATACTAAGGAGTGATACGTTTTCTATTGTTCAAAATTAATTTAATAAATCAGAAATTGTGAGCAATTTATTTTATTTTTTTATTCATCCAAACTCTAGAAAATTGATTTGAAAATCTAAAGATAAAAACCAAATTTAAAAAATAAGCCAGCAGATTTTTCATTAATACTTGTTTCAGTAATAAGTAATTTAGTAATTTTGAATTCACTATTGTGGAGCTCAAGGTAAACAGTGATATTAAATAAACAATGGTAGTCCAATGATAGGAATAGAAGGTAGCCTTGAGCATAAGAATGGAATGGAACAATCTCTAATGGCTCCTTTTAATGTGTCTGTGTTCTCTCTACTATCTAATCCAGAGATTCCATTCCACTTAAAACGATCCTCAGTGGCCAACTTAAGAAAGCAATTAATAATTGAATAACCTAATATTGTAATCATTTTAGGTTTTTAGACAATTTAATCCAAAAAAGAAGACAAAAGGCTGATTCTTCTGGAGCATTAGGCCATATACCTACAGATGATTATAATATGATTCCCTCAATCATTATTGGTCGTGGGAAACCTATTGATAGTTCTTGTCATAATATCACTGCAACTCTGAATGGTACCAATAATGTACTGCAGCACAGCACAGTGGATATTTCACAATTTTTTACATCTGTGGAAGAATTCATACCGGATGAAGAGTCTTTGGATAAATCTTTTTTAGAAGAGTCTGTTTCTATCCCAAAAATACACTGTTCTACTGAACCAAAGATTGAAAGTGACAGGTATAATTTGTTTAACATCAAATGCCATTATAATTACTGTTATCAATTAAAATTTCTTATCTTTTAATTTATACAAATTAATATTAGTTGATTAACCCATTCTATTAGAATTTAACATAAATTTGTAGCATTTTTAATATGGAAATTTAAAGAAAACTTCAGCTAAGAACTTGTAAATAAATTTAAACAGTTATTTATGACTTATCTTGTGGCTGTAGATTTTGTGATCTTCTGACTGAATTCAATTTTTCTTCTTTCCAAAACTTTTCATCCTTTCGAGCAATGAACTCAATTTGCTGATGGCAACCATCTAGAAAATCAGTTAAGCAAAATAACATCGCAGTTGTAGAAATATCTTTGCCAAACTTAAACCTATTACGTTACGTGTTTTTTAATGCATGGACAATAGGATGTGTTAGCAAGAAAATGCTATTGAAGAAACTTGTTCACTTATTTTGTCATATATGATAGAAAATAGGAAATAAAGCTTATGACAGATGATTTATAAATATGTATTCATAAAATTAAAAAATAGCAAGAGCTCAGCAATTAAAAGTATTTGTTCTCTCTAAAAGAAGATCTTAAGAGGTGGTTTAAGGAAACATTAAGTAGTATTGAGGTCTCAATGATAATTTTGAAATGAGATTGAGAGAAAGGCTAACAATCAGAATGGGTACACAGTCTCTATTTAGTGCATTGTAATTTCTCAAGGGATCAAAGTTTTCAGTAGTTAATAGGTATAAATAATACTTAGGTGTAAACCAAGTCTGCATTTTTTATCTTTTAGTCTCTGAAAGTACTGTTAAACAGAAACAACTGGGTTTATTACCAGTTGTACCAGTTAATAATGCAGATTTTTGTTTTTAAAAAAAAAACCACTAATTCATGAGGACATCAATTTGTCTTTCGTTCACTTGATGTGGCACCCATTTTTCTTCCTTTAAGGCCATTGCATCTAAATGGTCAGACATTGTTTCTCATTCCTTATGGATTAGTTATCTATTTTAAATTTTATTTATACCTATGTCAGTTTTATGATAAGTTGAAACAATTTTTGTAAAATTTATGAAATGGCAGAGTTGTCTTGAAATTTGTACAATTTTGTGACAATTAAAACAAAAAATAAAAAGGCCATAACACCACAATCGACATTCAGGAAATTTATGAAGAGCAGGGGCAAGGCTCATTTTCTAGGTGAGCCTCGAAAGCAGATCTCGTTCACATCTTTGATCACTGAATTTAGAAGTTGGTTGAAATTACAGTTTACATTTTGAGGAGGAGTAAGCTTAAAAGGTTTGTAAACCATCAATTTATTAATATCAAGTTAAAAAATGAGCAGAATTTGTTTACACCCTAGTATTCTCAAATAAGAAAATTTTGTACGTTTAAAAACCAGGAAATTGTTTAATGACTGGATTATTATATTCAATTATGTCCTATTAATAGTTGTTAACTTATTTTGGTTTTTAACGTTTTTGTATAGCATTTATCTTAATTTATATTGTTATTATGTTACATTCGCATTTACTATGACTATTTTGTTTTTGCATTAGTGATACTGAAACTGGTGAAAATCCTTTAGTGGCTGGTTATGAAGATGATATTGAGTCAGAAGAAAATATATTAAAGTCTAATGATTCTGGGCATGCCTTAGAACATTCACCACCATGTGTAAGGCCAAATGCATGGGTATGTATCACTAAGTATTGCAGAGTTTTATAACTCAAATGGTATACTGAAAGATATATTGAATTATATGGCGAAGATGTATAATTTAGTTCATTAGTTATCATTAAAAGTATTAAATAAAAAAATATATAAGTTTTTAAATAAAAAACTGCTTGTGTTGAGACTGCATTAATGTAATTTTTATGTTATTTGTGTGTTTTTAAGTTTGGTTTGGTTGATTTGGTAAAATTTGGTTTTAAGTGATAAAAAGTTTGTAAAAAATGAAGAAGTAAAGCCAGGGAAAAGCCACTTCAACTTGGACTAGAATTGATAACTGTGGTTATCTTTAGAGACAAATTTCGAAATAAATCGAATGAAACAATTGATTTTATCTTTTCAGTCTTGTTTCTATTTCACCAGATATCCCATTGTAAACCACACAACCTTAGTCAAAGTGAAGTAATAAACAAGGAGTTGGTGAAGACGTCTAGAAAGAAGATGATGGGAGTTGTAGAACTGTCTGAGGATGGAGATTAAATGATGGGATATTTGAGATCATTCTAGGAAAGGGTTTGATCTAGCACAACTTCTAGTTTTTTTTTACTGAGGATCAGTTTTGAAATTGGGTGTTGCTAAATATAAGACTAGGATAGGAGTGAATGGATTTCAGAAGGGAACAGATCCAATAATAATGACTTTGGGTTTAAGGAAAGTATGTTATTGCTTGCAAAAGTGCTAATTCTGTTAAGATCATCTTGCAGCTTGTAAACAGAGGAAGTAATTTAGAAGGGTGAAAGAAAAGGTTTATTTGGCAGTCATCAGTGCATATTGGTGATAATTAAAATGGAGATACAGCTGGAGGAGGTTGAACATGAAAGTGGGTGTTCAGGTCGTTGGGTGAGACTTGAAAGGAAACGGGATGGGGTCTAGGTACAATTTTTTGAGAATTCTCCATTTTGACTTTGCATCAAGTACATTGGTTCATGATTCAAAAAAGTAGATGGATTTAGCCCAACATACTGAGCTTTGAATGAGATTATGGAGGAATGCTAAGGAGATAATCAATAAAGTCTTGTATGCCTAGCAGCCTCTCTCTTTCTTATTAGGACTTTAGTTTCTTGGGTAAGGCATGGTGCAGGGGGGGGGGGGGGGGGGGGGGGCGATGAACACTTTTGGAAAAGAAAAGGGATTTGGGGGTTATGCACTGATATGATAGAAAAGGATATTACTCATGCTGGACAAAATTATTATGTTTCATGTAAGTATTGATTTACCAGTTATAAAAAATGGCCTATATCTATAAATCATTCGCAAATATGTACATAAACTGTTGGTCAAAAGTATTGCATCACTTATAATTATCATTAAAAAAGTCATTTTGAAAATTTGAATTGGATATTTTAATTTGGGATTATTACAAGCAAAGAATATAAGTATAATAAAAAAAGAAATCTAAGGGATACTAATAAAAGAACAGGAAATAATGGAAAAAAAATTGTCATAATAAAATTTACATTAAAATAAAAACTACAAGTTCAATGTAAAAACAGTTCACTAACAGTATTCAGTAACTCCTCCTCTAGTTCCAATATCTGCATTCAGTTGTGGAGATATCGAAAAAATTAAATTTCTTAAGAGATTCTTGGGGTATGTTGTTTCACTCTTTACTTACAAAGGGAGAGCACAGTCAATAGGTCACTGATTTCAACCAAATTTGTTGTGGTGATTCTATAACCAAACATATTGGACACATGTGTCGGTGATCATTGCAATAGGAGCCGAGAAAAAAAAAAATTAAACACGCTGAAACTGCTTAATTTTATATTTCAAGTTTGGAAAATGATATCGACGTGATTTTTCCACCAAATCATCTGTTTTTCGGTATATATTAAAGGAAAAATACAAACTTTAAAAAATGTTTGCTTTTTGGTCAAATAAATTGAAATGAATATTTAGATTATTGGGTAAACTAGTCTTATAGATTTTTTCACATCCAAAAGTATGGCAGATTTTGATTCACCACACCAAAAAATCTTTATGTTTAAAATATTATCGAAAACAAAAAAATTTTTTTTTCAGTCGAGTGTTTTCAAAATTTGTAAATCACGATGGACATTTTTTTTAATCTTTAACAAAATTTGAGGGAGCAACATTTTTAGTAAAAAAATTTTTATTTTTAGATTCGCCCCAAAATTTGAATTTAGGGTTTTTTTCAGTCATTTAGCCTGTTTTGAATAAAAAAGTTCTGTTAATATACTTCATTCCTTAGAGGAATAGTGTTTTCATTAAATATAATTCATAGGAACCTTAAAATTGATATAAAATTTAATTATTTTGATAACTCTAAAATTTACTGTTTCTGGATCACAAATAATGTTTTTGTAGCACCTATAACACTTTATACCCGACCTTAAATTTTCAAATTAAATTTTAATTATTTGTCAGATTTACTGTTTCTGGATCACAAATAATGTTTTTGTAGCACTTATAACACATTAAACCTGATCTTTAATTTCAAATAACTATGACATCCTAAGTAAGGCCGTGTACAACACACTAAACAATACACCCGTTCAAAAAAAAATTGATAACTCTAGAATTTACTTATGATTTATTTATTTGTGAAAAACAACTTCCCATGGCAA
Organism: Rhaphigaster nebulosa; assembly: GCA_948150685.1. Lineage (NCBI taxonomy): Eukaryota > Metazoa > Arthropoda > Insecta > Hemiptera > Pentatomidae > Rhaphigaster > Rhaphigaster nebulosa. The sequence continues at coordinate 70,528,984 of OX411307.1, read as the reverse complement.
TTTTCTTTAATATTATGTAATTATATAAAATGACTAAAATTTCATATTTATGGATCACAAATAATGTTTTTGTATTACTTATAAGACTTTAAACCTGCCCTTAAATTTTCCATTTACTATGAGATCCCTAACTGTTAACCATGTGCATATTATAATATAAGATCATTATGAGATTTGTGATTCAGAATTAGTACCTAAATGATCATTTTTTTGTTAAATGAAAAAAATTAAATTATAGAGCTACCAAAAACCCATCAGAATGGGTCGATTCTTAATTGTACACGGCCTTACTCAGGATGTCATAGTAAATTGAAATTTAATTTGAAAATTTATGGTCAGGTTTAAAGTGTTATAGGTGCTACAAAAACATTATTTGTGATCCAGAAACAGTAAATTTTAGAGTTATCCAATTTTTTAATGTAATAAAATTTAATAGCGATTTCAAGGTTTCTATGAATTATATGTAATGTAAACACTATTCTTCTAGGGAAAGAAGTATATTAGCAGAATTTTCTTATTTAAAATAGGCGTCAGATTTGGTTTTAGCTCTCTAAAAACCTCAATATTCAAATTTTGGGGCAAATCCAAAAATAAATATTTTTTTATTAAAAAAAAAATCTACCATTCAAATTTTTTTAAAGATTAAAAAAATTGCTCATAAATCAAGAACCCTTTGAACAATTCAAACCAAATTTTGGTCATTGGTAAAGATTCTTAATCTACACGGTTTGCTTTAACTGTCTCTCTGTAACACTTAACTGTCATAGAATCCCTCGGCTGATTAATGTGATGGTACGAATACAGTATTACGATGACTAATTCTCTCTTCATGCAACTTGATCAGACAAATCACCATTTCCTCTGATAAATTTTACATTGTGTTTTTCTATTCATTTTAAAAGAATAAAAACCACTTTTAAAAAAATACACGATTAACTGAAAGAGAGATGAATTGCCCAGAGAAAAACATGAAATATACAGAGAGAATTAATCTTATCTGAGATTAAACTAAAATGATATTAACACTTGTTTACATTGGTAAATTGTTCATCATGCCTAACTTATCTGTAAATAAATAAAAGTTTATCTTTATTGAATTGTGGAATGGCTGAATATGATATGATCTGGGAGGAAGATAAAGAAAGGGCTCTGAAGAAACTAAAGCTAGGCAAAGCAGCAGGCAGAGATGGGATTTTCCCAGAGTTTATTAAGCATGGAAGAAACAAACTGATAAAGGCATTGCAAGCACTTTTCCCAAAGATATGACATGATAAAATTATTCCGAAGGATTGGGAACAATATCATAGTCCCAATACACAAGGAAAATGGCACAACTGAATGTGGCAACTACAGGCCTATATGCCTATCCCAAGTCATATACAAACTGTACACCACTATCCTAGAAAGCAGGTGAAGGCCACTGATAGAACCAGATTTAGAAGATCAGGCTGGTTTCTGACCAGGGAGGCAAACCCAAGACCTCATATTTGCTCTCAGAAATGTTATAGAAAAGGCATGAGATAGAAATCGAAGATTATATATTGCTTTCCTAGACCTGAAAGCTGCTTTTGACTCAGTACCCCGTTATGAAATATGGAGAGCACTGAGAGGATAGGATAAACGCAAATGGTGCAATACTTTTCTCCTTCAGTTTAAATACATACATTTGCATGTATATATTTAATTTGCACATTGAACTAAACTAAACTTGTTAAAATCAATCGATGTGTTAAGCAGTGTGGAGATTTTATTGAGAATACTATTATAAAACTAGTGTTAATGGTCCTTCTTGTTCATTTTCTTTGCATTATCGTCACTTCTTAGTCAAGATTGGTTATCATTTTTTGAGATATGATGTATATATATAATTTTTGAATTATATGTTGTTTTTTTTAATTATGTTTTTATTATTTTCTTTCTACAAATACTGCACCTTTTATCATATTTATTAATATCACAATTTACAGCTTGTTCCACATTTATACAACGTCAAACTTATTATTTAGTCACCATGTTACCTTTTAATTGTACATATAAGAAATTCTATAAAATTAAGTGGAATAAATTAATGAATACATGTAGAATCTATGCATGTTAACCATTTAGACAATTAGGAATTCATATTCTCTGCCTATTCTGATATTTTTTATATTATCAAACGATTATAAAATGTTGTCTTCTTTTATCTACCATTTCTCCCTTTAATTTTGTATTTAGCATCCTCTTATCCTTTTTTTCTTGTACCTCTACGCCTAGCAATATTATTGGCTTTGCCATTCTTTCTGCAGAGGAACTTCCCATTATTTCTTCTCTATGTATCACTTCCTTTCCATGTTCCCTATCCCTTTGTTGCTTTCCATCTCATTGCTCTCTCATTTGATTTTCATTGGAAACATAAATACATACACTCACACATAAATTTATCTTAATTTTTTTTAATCTTTTATTTTGATACAATTAGGATGTACTTTAGTATTTGTTTTTATAATGTAATTATAATTTGGATCAAAATGATAGGTAATAACAAGGCACCTGCTTAGTCGATTCTGTTTTATTCAAAATTTGGTCATTACCTGAAAATTATGTAATTTACTAGTTTTATAGTGAAAACACTATTATATAAAATATTTCTTATTGCATTAATATTGATTCGGATGAAATCGAAGATTTGATTGATTTGTTAATCTCTTATACACTTGACTAATTCAGTTTATAAGTGCCAGTTTAAAAAATAATTACCAAATTATAAATGCAGTATTTTTTACTTAGGTCAAATTGGAAGAATCCCCTGATAAACTTGAAGATTGGCTAGGAAATTTAAGTATTATTGATCGAGGAAGTCCTGAAGGGGGTGAGGATAATAGTAGAGCTGATTCTCCTAAATTGAAAGTAAGTATTTTATGTTTCATTCGTATAATGACTTAAATATCAAAGTATCTTTCTTATGTTCTTAAATATATATAAATAGAAAAAATTTTGATTTAAAATAACAGGAAAGTGGTTTCTTGTTATTAAAAAGGATTATAATTCTTATTACTGTAAAATGGAATTAATAAAAAATTATATCCATCATTTAAATATATAGAGATATAGTATAGAATAGAATAGAAAGCAAACTTTATTCTGGGACGAAGTCTGTATATTGATTAAAAATTAACCACATAAAGAGCATAATCGAATTTCTTAACAATCAAATTGTAAATGTCTTAGTAGAGAAAATAATTCATAAATAAAAAGAGATTGTAGACATAGGAATGGCACTAGTTGTTAATTACTTGATAAAGGAATGTGCCTAGGAAATATTGGCTATGGAAGGAGGGGAAAGAGCCATCGTAACTGGGTGTAGCAATGTGAAACGGGGGAACGCCTCGGGGTACCTTCAACAAATCTTACAAAGCTGTTCATAACTCTCTTCAGTCTGTCCCCAAGAGTTCCTGTAAGGCCACCGTGCACCACACAGCCATAGTCAAAATGGAGTAATATGAGGGAGGATACTATGAGTCTACATCTCTCTCTCTCTCTCTCTCTCTCTCTCTCTCTCTCTCTCTCTCTCTCTCTCTCTCTCTCTCTCTCTCTCTCTCTCTCTCTCTCTCTCTCTCTCTCTCTCTCTCTCTCTCTCTCTCTCTCTCTCTCTCTCAATCTCTCTCTCTCTCTCTCTCTCTCTCTCTCTCTCTCTCTCTCCCTCTCCCTCTCCCTCTCCCTCTCCCTCTCCCTCTCCCTCTCTCTCTCTCTCTCTCTCTCTCTCTCTCTCCCTCCCTCCCTCAACCCCTCTCCCTCTCTCCCGCTCCCTCTCACTCTCACTCTCACTCTCTCTCTAGCTCTCGCTCTCCCCCTGCCCCTTCCCATTCCTCCTTTCCTCCCTAGTAATTTAATTTAGTGAGGTAATTTAATTGGTATTTCCGTTATGGATTGATTGTTTTTCCTTGTAGAAGTAAGTTTGGTTAGCATCACTGAAAAAATAGCGTTTTCTAGGATTTCCTTTTGTGTCCACTGAAAATTTTATTTTATTTTTACAGCATTACCAAGGATTATAATTATATTTAATAAATATATTATTAAGATGCAATAATCAATAAAATTATCATAGTAACTGTTATTTAATTTCTTTATGTATTTGCAGGTTGGGAAAAAAAAACATTCAAAAAAGAAGTCAAGCAAAAATACCTGTAAAGAAGATGCAAAAACAGAGAAAAAAAGAAAAAAGAAGTCCTCTAAAGTAGCACAAGAATGCTATGATGAAATGTGCATTCCTCGGGATTCCACGTATGAAGAAATTTAAAAATTGATGCGACAGTGTTAGCTAATGACTGATTTATTTTTATTTTATTTTTTTTTGTATAATTTTAATTAAAGTTTTGTTACTGATTAGTGGTTTCATTTCATCCTTTGATTCTTCTCCAGTTATTTGACAACTAACACATTTTACTTTCTTTTTTTTTTGTTTTAATATATACTGTTTTTATTTTGATAAAGTATGGCAATGTTATATTTATTTGATGTGATTTCCAAAAATTTTTAAATTCATTTGATTATTTTTATATAGATATAATATCTTAGTTACCTACTTACTTTAAATGATTATCCATTTTTCTTTATTTTAAAGAACAAAATAGAATATATTTTAATTTAATGTAATATCATAGACTGTATTGTGTTTCCAGTTACTGTTATTTATATTCTTGCATTAAATAAATGAATAATCTAATAATCACGATGTATTTTGAGTGTTATTTTTACCAAGAATAAAATACAGCTATCATATCTAAAACTTTTTAATACTAATCAGTAATTCAAATTGGTTATCTTTAAAACTATAAACTTATCCAGATGTTCTTCCCCTTTTACTCAACAGAATAATGTTCAATTTGCATTTGATTAGAATAGAAAATATGTTTTGTTTTTTTAGTTTAAAGTATAAATTTTATCTCAAGTTAAAAAAAAATCTTCAAAGCGGAATTTTGTATGTACTCCAAGTCATTAATGTCATAGATTATTAAATTTGTGCAGCAATATTTAGTAAATTTGTCCTTAGTTTGCATTGTAGATTACGAGTTTATCAAAAAATTGAGGTCAACCTTTATCCAAGACACTATCCCTCTCCTCTGGTGTCCCTCCGGGTTCCTCTTTGTCTTCTACTCTATTTGGGATTTATATTAATAACCTTCCTCTTCTTATCCATTACTCCCAATACTGTATCTATGCTCACGATTTCCAAATATACCTGCCCTTCCCGCCTTCCGAACTATTACTAGCCACAAAAAGACTCCAAGAAGATTTGAATTGAATAAGTCACTGGACTGTTGCTAACAAGCTGAAGTTGAATGCAGAGAAGACAAAGGCAATTGTAATAGGCTCCCATCACCTCTTTAAAACTGTTCCTCATATCCCAACCTTATTCCTGAATAATAATCCCATAAAGTTCCATCAAATCATAAAAAAAACCTTGGAATCACCTTTGACCAAACTCTTTCCTGGAAAAAACATGTTTCTGATATCTCCCGTCGTACCTTTTCCACTTTAAAGCGACTAAATTACCTCCACCTATTTCCACTTGAGACCCGTTGACTCCTAATTACCTCCTTAATATTCCCCCACTTTAATAACTATTGTGCAGTGTACGGTGGCGTCTCTGGGGACCTCTAGGCAAAAATAAAACGTTTGATAAATTACTTTGTACGATTCATCTTTGGGATCCCGAAGTTATCCAATCCCGCCGTCCATCATGCATTTTCGACCTCCTTCAATTCAAATCCTCTGTTCTTTCTCATCATGCCCGTTCTCGGCCTTCAGACTTATATACAGTGGCCCACTGGTCCGCAGCTTTCGACAAATCTTTTCTTGTACAATCCTTCTTCTTCGATCTTCCCATTCAAATGGCCAAGTCAGGGAATGACAGAATAAAGTCGGCGGTACTCCTGAGATCCTCCAGGTCGCCGTAGAGCTTGGTCACCAAGTCAGTAGGTTGAGGCCACCTCTGCCTCCGTTGCTCCTCCATAATTATGCATGACTGTAGAATATGCTCTGTAGTCTGTTCGCCTCTTCCACATTCACACAAAGCAGTTGGGCCAATTTTAAATTTTTTGTGGAGATGAGAGTTGAACCGATTATGACCAGTTCTGAGACGGAAAATTAAAACCTGTTCTTTTCTGGAAAGCAAGTAGTAAGGATCCTGGGGTTTAAAGTCTGGATTTTGATTGTTCCACCTCTGCTGAATTGATGCCTTATTTATAACTTCCTCCAGTCGAGGTATGGAGGTGATCTGAGGAAGTTTGGAACCTTCCTTGGCAAGTTTATCAGCCAGCTCGTTTCCTTGTATTCCACAGTGCCCAGAAATCCACTGCAAAGTGGCTTGTTCATATACAGTTGTAAGGCGTTCCAACTCAGAGGCAAGCAATATCAGCCCCGCTTTCCATTTGGACTTCAGGTTCAAAAGAACTGCTGCTACATCGGTCAGAAAAACAATTTTTGATTTCTGGCTTCTGTTGAGGTCTATTAGAATTCTCATGGCCTCCAGTAACGATTTTAAATAGATTTTCTTTTATCTTAAAGTTTTCAACATTAATTCTTCTTCTCACACTTCCATCTGAGGAACTTTGCACAATTCAGCTACCTAATTCTGGGGCAGCTTTATGTTAATTCTGAGGAAATCAGACAGTTTTTACAAGAAACCTTATATTTGTGGTTTTCTAGTCATCACCACTAACAATTACAATCTCAATATACACCAAGTTCTTCGTCGAATATAATCTGATTTATATTTTTATTAAGTTATTTAGAAGGTAGCTTTTCCTTTATATAATCGAAGGCAATGGCAAACTAAATATCCACTGTTGCATATTTTTATTAGTAAAATATTATTGCATGTATCGCATCGTTAAAGTTTCGGGGTGGCCTTTTTCCCCCTCTTCAGAACGAGATAATTCTTAAAATTCATTACTCCTACTCCTCATTTACATCCATACTAATTTCGTCTTAAATTAAATAAATTAGTTAAAACTAATTATTTGAAACATTAAGATATTTGAAGAGTAGTTGTCTACTTCCAGATAGTTCTACTGTGATGAGTGAATTACTTGGAAGGCTGAAAACCCAATCTGTTGGTCTAAAACAAATCATCCCGAACGTCTTCCCTGAAAGAAAGAAGGAATAAATGGGCTATTTACTATTAAGTTGGGATAGTATACAAATATTACACAGATAAATAAAATATTATAAACAATATAAAAATAATGTTACACACGTTGCTTCTCGGCGACCTGCTGTTTCAGTACCCTTTATTTAAGTCAGAAAATTATGGTTTTGAAGACTGAGCATTTGAGTAGATCTAGCAAGTGGATCAGGTTACCTTATCCCTGTTTTTGGATGTATTTGGGTCTTTCATTTCTCTCAGTCTTCCTCGAACCATCCTAATCCTGAGCTTCCTGTATTCAGATCCGAGGGCGAATGTCCCTCGGCTTAATTTCGATCCTCCGCAAAGTCAGGTGGCTGATACTGTCCGTTCGTGGTTTCCTTTGTGCATTATCTGGAGGCGAATACTTTCCGTTTGTGGCTACCTTCCTGCGATGTTCTAAGGAGAATACCTTTAGCTTCATTGATCGTGAGTAACGTTGGTTGCCCCTTCGATGCTTCGATCATCTTATCTTACATTCTTCCGCATTCGTCCAGCAAATCTTATTCCAATCTGAATACGCATTGTTTGAGGCCTTCTGGTGCATCATATAACCCTAATCTCGAAACACTCAACGGTCCTTGATCTATATTTCGGGAACTTGTTAGTGGACATTGTAGGAGACATTAAATATCTAATTTATAATTATTGGTTTGTAAATCAACATCTATATTCTGTATATTATGTATATCAACATCTATATTCTGAATCTAACGATTCTGATAAGATCGAGTGGAAGAGAACCTTTGAGAAGGTTATAGTGTGTTAAAAATAACAGTGTTTTAAAATCGGAGTCAGATTTGTAAATCTTAATAAATAGTTTGTTATTCACAATCATTGCGTTTTAAATAAAATAAACCTACAGTTGGTGACCGCGAAGTGATTTGTGATAGTTTTCCGAGCTAAAATGAGTGATTGCGAGAACGACAAATGTGAACATGTGGCCGACGCTAACATTTCTAACCCTTTCGGAAATATTTCTTCCCAACCAAGCCACGAAGGTGAAAACAGAAACAATTTTATCGATCGGGTAAACATAAAAATTCCTCCTTTTTGGGTAGAAAAACCCGAAATTTGGTTCTATCAAGTTAAAGCCCAGTTCAGGATCAACCGGATCACGACCGAGGAAACCAAATTCAACTATTTGGTTGCTCAGTTGGAGCCCAAATACGTAGAAAATATTTGGGATATTATCCAATCCAAAAGACCCGACAAATATTCAGCAGCGAAAGAAAGATTGCTTAACATCTTTAAGGAAAGCGAGGACAAAAAAATCAAACGCCTTGTAACGGAACTGGAATTAGAATCGGATAGGCCAAGCCAGCTCCTCAGAATAAGATAAGATTTACATACAAATAATGTTGATTAATCGTATATAAAGAAAAATTGATGATTTATATAAATGATGATGGTACTGAGATGTATATCAAATAAATTACATGCTTTTAGATGAATGTTTTGAGAATGCACAATATAGTCGGAAGAATTATAAGATAAATAAAAATTTGAGAAGTTTGAAGGTTTTGTTATTGAAAAACTTCTAGAATATGGCTAAAAGTCTTCAAATTAAAAATATGTTATAATTTTTTTTTCTTTGAAGTATAATTTTTTTCTATCTTTTTTTTGTAATGATTCATGGTTAATAAAAATACTGTTTTATAAATAATAATCATTATATTATTTCATAACCTTCTTCACAGTTTAATAATATTAATAGTATTTAATAATACTCATTTGATGCACTTTCTTTGCTTCATCCATTTCCTTTCGATACATCGAAAGGAAAAGATTGCTTAACATCTTCAAGGAAAGCGAGGACAAAAAAATCAAACGCCTTGTAACGGAACTGGAATTAGAATCGGATAGGCCAAGCCAGCTCCTCAGAAAAATGAAATCCTATGCTGGCACTGAAATTACTGATAAGGTTCTTAAGACACTATGGATGAATAAACTCCCGAGTAATGTGCGGAACATTCTGGTAATCAGCAACGAAAATCTCGAGAAACTAGCCGAAATGGCTTATAAAATCGTTGAAATGAGCCCACATTCATCGATCTACTCTGTCTCAGCCCAAGATAAACAAGACAGAAGCCTTTCAAAGGAAGTAGCGCAACTTCGCAAAATGATCGAAGCTATACAAACGCAGGGCAGACCTGAGAGGAGAGACCATCACGAAGAGCCGAAACCGCAGTCGCAGCAGAGGCAAATATAACCCTAAAGGTAAATATTGCTTTTATCATTTCAGATTCGGTAGTAAATGTCGACCCGATAAATGTCAGCAGCCTTGCCAAAGGGAAACCCGCAAGTCGGAAAACTTGGACCAGCAGCCGAAGTAGCGGCAGCCTCGGTTGCTACGGATATGCGCAGATGCCGTCTATTTGTCAATGATCGCAAAACCGGACTGCGTTTCCTGGTTGATAGTGGGGCAGAAGTATCAATAATATCGCCACTACAAAAACCTACTATTGATGAAACTTACAAGCTGTATGCTGCAAATAACACCGATATCCCTACTTATGGAAGTAAAATCTTTTCGCTAGACCTAGGACTTCGAAGAGAGTTTTAATGGCCATTCATCATCGCAAAAGTTCGACAAGGTATCTTGGGAGCCGATTTTCTCCACAAGTTCAACCTCCTGGTCGACATTAAACAAAAGCGATTAATCGATGGTATGACAAAACTGAATATCGAAGGTGAACTCAACGCCATCACAGCCGAAGATATCATCAGCTCTGTAAGTAGCAATTTTAAATTTCAAACAGTATTAGCATCGTACCCAAATATAACGACACCCAGATTGACACCTTTGGTGATCAAGTATAACACAGTCCACAATATTGAAACGAAAGGTGGTCCAGTGTTCAGCCGCCCAAGGCAGCTTGATTCAAGAAAACTCAAGATAGCTAAACATGAATTCAAATTCATGTTAGATAATGATATTATTCGTCCGTCAAAGTCATCATGGCCCAGTCCGTTACATATGGTAAACAAGAAAGATGGAACATTTCGACCATGCGCAGATTACAGGCGTTTAAATGATCTAACTGTACCAGATCGATACCCAATACCTCGAATCGACGAATTTCACCATATTCTCAAGGACAAAACGATTTTTTCTAAGATTGATCTATTTAAACCATATTACCAAATTCCAGTCGCCGAAGAAGA
>OX411307.1:68358866-68608866 GCA_948150685.1 Rhaphigaster nebulosa | reverse complement strand
CAGACTTTTCAACTTGTCCCATTGGCATTAGCAATGTGGTATGCAGGTTTAGGCTTGAATGAAAAAAATATTTGGTACAACTATACAATCGGGACGCCTTATCACTGGCTCAGGCTGAACTTAGCTGAAGGTCACCAGACTACCACTCTCCATCGCGAACTAACTGCTTTGTATTTAATTCTAACATTCTTATTCATCGGATTTATTAAAATTATTACTACTTTAATTAGATATTTTTAAAATTATTAGTGCTGTCGACTTTCGCTATCTACTTTCGGCCAAGAGATTAAAAAAAAACACCAACAGATCCTTTTCAGTTGAGGTCGGGGCCTTACCATAATTTCAATTATTACTACTTAAATTAGATTACAGCTATCGACTTCCGCTCGCTATGCTCGCTCAAGAGATTTTTAAATCCCCAAAAGCTCCTTTTCAGTTAAGGTCAGGCCCTTACCCTAATTTGAATTATTACTGCTTTAAATTATTACTACAACTTTCCCAGATCATCGGAAGTTGACAGAACTAATAATTTTAAATAATATCTAATAAAAGCAGTAATAATTTTAATAATTCCAATGATTACGAATTTTAGAATTGAATAGAAAGCAGTTAGTTAGCAGAAATGGTGCCAGAGAGTGGTAGTGCGGGACCTTCGAAAGACGAATCTGACCATTAAAGTTCACCAGATGTTTTAATTTGTCATCAAGCTCCCCAGTTAGCCTACCAGAGGCTATACAGCCAAGATCAAAGTAAAAGAAAGATCAGAATAGAGAAAGGAAAGCTTAGGCCGTTTTAGCCTTAGTGCCCTTAGTGTAATGAAGTCCTCTGAGGTTGTAGCACAGCCTGCTCTGAGTCTTAGCCTTCTCTTTCATTATTCCGAGCCATTGGGCCCAGGCTATTGGCTGTGTCCACCTATGTATTAGCCCTTTACAGATCTACTGAAGTCTCTTTCTGAACAGTGAGACTTTTACTTCTACAAGAGTATTGATAAGGGCTCTCAGAGGCCTCATCTTCCTATAAAAAAATTATACATTTACATTATTATACACTATATGTCTGTTGAAAATATTTGTAGAATTTAAAGCCCATAATATTTATAAATTCTATAAATCTTAAGTGCTTTAAATTCTATTCAGAAGTTATTTAAAAGCTTTTAATACATTGATGAATGAGCATTGATTGAAAAGTTTTTTTGTGTTTAGGTTAAGGCTCTAAAGCTGGCTTTATTTTGGAGATCCCTACTCATTAAATTGGCAAGTATAGCCCCGACCACTTAAGATACACCCTTTTGGTTGGAGCTTAGATGGTGAGGTTATACTCATGGTGGGGAAAGCCTTCTTTCTATACATAACTTCATACTACATAAGCTACCTTGTCAAATATACCATCTTGAATTTTTTTTTTTTAACATTTTGATTGGTTTTACATTCGAATTGTGTGCACTAATTCGTAAGTTGATTTTTATTTCAATAACAAAAATTTATTGTTAGGTGTATGCACACTAAAAGGGTCTTTCTTAAGTGAGAGGCCTATAAATCCCTGGCATTGGTAGGCAAATGACATGAATTTCCAATGATCTCTCAGTTTTTACTCAACCTAGGAATTGATCAACACTGATGATCAGCTAATCAAAACTCTTGAATAGAGCTTATTATTGACTGAAGATTCGTGCCAAATGCAAGGAGAACTTGCAGAATCTTTGGGAGTAATAAAGCCATGAGTACGGTCCAAAAATAAGGGAATTTGGTGCCATACGAATTAAAACCGAGAGATGTGCAAAGGAGATTTTTCACCTTTCCAATTAAAAAATACTTGAAAATACCCAAATGGGATATCCTACCCTACCCGCTGTATTCTTCAGACATTGCTCCTTCTGACTACTATTTGTTTTGATCAATGACTCATGGTCTATCTGAGCAGCACTTCCGTTCTTAGATGGCAAAGACCAGTTGTACCTTTAAGGTGGAATTGGTATGCTGTCAGAAAGATGGGAAAAGTTAGTGGCTAGCGATGGGCAATACTTTGAGTAATGAGTTTGTTACTATCTTTACACAATAAAGCCGTCATTAAATAAAAAAAAATCCTTTAAAACTTGTGCTCCCAATAATTGTGAATTATTAAGATAATGATTCTCCAAAGGAGAATATTTCATTTCATTGTAAATCATTCATTGTCTCAATAATTGTCTCCCTCAATATCAGGTATTATTATTTTATTTTTTTTTTTTGTTTCAATATGTGTTACTTATTTTTTTTCTCAAATTATGACATTCAACCTCTATATCATTATGTATCTTCAGTCTTCAGATCAGTTATTCGTTGATGATCCTTCAATGGACTCCGAAGGTGTATTTCTTTTAGAAGAATTTGATAGTAGAGATGATGAAAAGAAACTAGATGAATCTGATTTAGAAGGTAGTATAATAACATTTTTTAACATTGATATCTGATCTAATGTTTTGGAGAAATTTTATTTGTTTGTGAATAAGTTTCATTTGTATAATATGTATTTCTTTTAATTTTGCTTCCCCTTAAAAATGTTAATGTTGATCTTAGAAGTACCTCATGAACTTATGTTTCCATTGTATTCACTTCTTAGCTATTAACCTCTCATTTCATTGATAATTTTAGTGAAGGTGCACTAAGCTCTTATAAAAAAAAAAAAATTATAGTTTTAAATAACTAATTTTGAAAGCATTAAAATTCAGTTAATAAAAATAAAAAAAGCTACAGTTTCTAGGTTCATTTTTATTAATTTTTGTTTGCTTTTGTTTTTGTAGATTCAGAGAATGAAAATGATAGTTATGTTTCTCGTAAGCAAGGAATTTCTCAGCTTGCAAAATCTCTACCAATACCAGTTCCTCAGTTTATGGAAGACAGGCGTCCAAATGATCCAGATCGTGGGGTATGCAATTATATATTGAAAGTTTTGCTATAATAATAAGGCTTAACAAACACAAAATGCCGATATCACCTACAATCACTGCTTACATACCTCTCTTCACTGCACTCTATCAAAAACTAAATCCACAAGGTCAAACCTAACAAAATCCTCCTGTTTATGTTTTGGCTCACTCCTTTTTATGCTTATCCATTGGCCTATCATTAATTATAGAAGTTTAGTTAACATGTATTTTGTATTCATATCAATAATAAATAAACTTCTGGGGTAGTGAAGCTTTATTGGTTACCATAAGAAGTTAAATTATTACCCCTTATCTGGGGCAGGCTTAGTGAAATACTTGTATATAAGGTTTCAATTGATAAAAACGTCTAAAATAGTAACATGTATGTTTCACATAATGTGTCTAGTGTATTCCTTTACCCAACATACATTTGTGAAAATTCACGTTAAATTTTATTTTAGCATAAATTATTTGATGCTTTAGTTACAGTGTAATACAAATCAGAAAAAAATAGTTAAACATTTTCAACTCCAAAAAGTGGTTTAATGCTCTAAGTTGTACCTATAGTGTGTCTTTAGATTGTGTAAAGACTAAGAAGTTTCAGTAACGGATATTCTCTCCTCTCGCTTGAATGACTGCCCCAAACCTTCTAGGTATACTTAAGTAAAGTTCATGTCTTGTTTGATTTTCTTCTTGGTCTTCATCAGCAAAGTTCAGCCCGGAGATATTCTATTGGATTTAAGTCAGGGCTACTAGCTGGCCATCTTAAAATCTGACTTTCTGTATAATTAATATTTTCATATCAATTTTAATTTATCTTTTTATGAAATATATAGATAATAGTGGTATTAGTTATTGGTTTTTAGATAAGTAAATTATGAATTCATAGTTACAAGCAGAATTTATGCACTGAAAATTATGATATGTTATTAAATTAAACATTAGTTAAAAAAAAAAAAAATACATAAAAAGAGGCGGATTGGTCTAGTTTATGAGAAATCTGAGCCTTACAGATTTATATTGTTCAAATTTTTTTTTAAATTTCAAATTTAATCAAATTTTTTGTTAATATGTATTAATAAATTTCATCACCTTTTATCTCTTTTCCAACACTCAAAACAAGAAATTTGTCACTGCAGACTTGATTTTATTAATATTTCTATTTCAATATCTCAAAGTTTTTAAATTAAATTTTATCTTTACAATAAATATTTGTGTGTGTCAAAAGATATACCCTATTATATTAAACATTTTATTGATCATTTTTGGTAGCCAAGTTTTATTATTGTATTATTGAATTAATTTATCATACTCAGTATTTTTTGTTTCTTAATTCATAGTCTCCTGAAGTTCCTTCTGACATAGCAGCTAGTATCAAAGCTTTAGCTAAGAGTGTTCATGGAGATGCCATATTTGGTGAATTACCGAGACCACGATTCAGTACTCATCTTTAATTTTGGTGATTAAATTTATTTGTTCTAAGGTAATTTGCTTTATTTGTTATCAATTTGGTGTGTTTGTGTTTGTGTGTTTGTGTGTGTGTGTGTGTGTGTGTGTGTGTGTGTGTGGATGGATGGATGGATGGATGGGTGGACGTAGGTAAGTGTTTTCTGCGTGTGTGTGTGTGTGTACGTGTTACTTAAAGATATTAAATATGTTAATACTTTTACTGTGCTATGGCTCACCATCTACCAATTAATTAATGTTTGTATTAAAATGTAATGCAATGCAATGAAAACTAAAGTTTGAAGATATGATAGATGTCAGTTGACAGAATGCATTTAGTAAATTTGGATTTTTTTTTAAAAAATCATAGTTCATATTTTTTTAATATACATCTTATATATTAAATAATAATATACATCTTTATATATGTTTTATTACTGATAAACTTACTATTAATGATTATTTTAAAATTTTATTTTTATAAAGTTTATTATAAATATAAAGAGTAAGAGATTATAAAGATTTGCTCATATTTTGGCAATCATACAGGTTTTTTTTTTTTTTTTTTTTTTTTTTTTTTTTTTTTTTTTAGTAGCTTTTATTATATCTTATAACAAATAACTTCGTGAAACTTAATTATCTATATTTATTATAAAACTTAAATCTATGTTTGCATTGTGTGTTTTTGAAAAATACGCTTTATCAAGAATTTTATTTATTTTTTCTTTTTCATTTCTGTTATTTTAAAGTGTTATTATGACTTTGTTTTGGATTTTGAATATTTTACTCCCTTGTTAATTTGATTATTTACTGAACTAGAGGATTTTTTTTTCAACTACTTCAGGTTTATGTGACCAAAATAATACATACTATATATTCAATTGTTGACCATGTTTATAATCAAGATGTAGGTCTGTGTCGCAGTCAAGAAAAACACCAAAAAATAGTACAGATTATTTATTGAATGCCAAAGTTTTGATCCACATTGCAAGTCTTCATCAGGACTACAAGGAACATAATACAATGAATGTGAAAATATAGTAGGAGTATTAAGAATGACGCGTGATAAGACAGAAGATATAGATGTGAACAAAGTAAAATGACAGGAGTAATAAGAAAGTTGATAAATAATAAAATTAATGAAAAGAGCCATGTCCCTGAGGCATAAGTTAGTACAGGTCTAATTAATGTTTTATACATAATGATTTTTATATTTCTCAACAGCAAATGGCTTCTTATTGTTTTTGCCAAAATAACATCTGTTTGCTGTGGTGATTCGCCTTTGTACCTTTGAGCTGGGCAGACTGTCTGCACATACTAGTGACCCTAAATATGTGAAATTACTTGCACTTACACTTTCAAATGTGTAATCACTAAACGTTACAGTGGGTGTTGGTGGTCATGGGGGTTTCGGAAGCATGCATTTGGTCTTTTCCTCATGAATTCGCAGACCCATTTTCTGTCCAGCTGCCTCTATTGCTAGGAAGGTCCGTTCTAAGTCTCTCTGTGATCTGACTATAATATCTATATCGTCTGCATAGTACCATTTCTTTGTATATCAGAGCCCCTTATCACCTTTTCTAGTGCTAGGTTGAAGTAGAGCTAGGTAGTCATGAATGTCTCCGACAGATCTCCCTGTATTCTGACTTGACACCTCAATCCTTCATCAGTAACTCTGTAAGATGGATCAATTCAAGAGAGATATTCATTTCTTCCCTAGCCTAGTACAACCTCTCTCTAATGACATTGTCATTAGTGCTGCAAAAGTCTATGAAAAGGTGATGTGTGGTGATGTACTCTTGCGTTCTTTGAAGCAGAGTCCTCAAAATGAAGATTTGATCGATGGTTGATCTTCCTCTCATAAAACCACATTGGTAGAATCCTATCTTTCTTTCTGCATAAGGAAGTAGTCTTTGATAAACGTTATTAGATAGGACATTGTATCTGCAGTTCAGTAGGGTTATGCCTCGATAATTATTGCAATTTGTTTGATCTCCCTTTTTATGGAGGGGAATGATAATACCTCTGCACCATTCCTCTGAGATAGTCTCAGTTATCCAAATGCTATGGAGAATGCCGCAGATAACTTTAAGCAACTCATTGCCCCCAACTTTCAGAAGTTCTGCTGTTATGACCTCTGATCCTGGGTCTCTATTGTTTTTTACTTTTTGGATCATATCATTGATCTCATCTTCATTTGGTAGTTCGATAAACTCAAAGCCATTGTGCAGAATAAATTTTAAAATTAATTAGTGAAAAAATAAATTAGAAATTAACCGGAAGTAGGTATATGACTATCTTATGTATACAATAATAGATATGTCTTATAAATATTGAAATAAAAATGAAAATAAAATATAACATACTGACTGTGCTGGAGGGACAGTCTCAACAACAGTTGATTATTGTCCTAATAAAAATTAAATAATTACTAAAAAGAGGTAGGGTAGGAATAAAGCAATAAGAAATAGTTAATAAATAGGGTAGGATAAAATAAATACAAAATAAATAAAATAAAAATATAGTAATAAAAAGTATTAGAGTGGAAATAAATTGGGAAATAGTAGGGTAGAGTAAGAACAATTTGTAGTGAAAAATTACTGTTTTTTTTTTAAGAAGTTCAAAATATGTCTAAAGTGAGGGAAATATAATGTTCATCTACTTTATGATTAACTGGGCTTAGTTCAAGGTGGATGTGGATTAAAGATGGATTAGTCTTTTTTTCATAGTTTGGAACTGTAGGTAGGATAGAGGATTTATCAAAGTTAAAGGAGTGGTTTAGGGTTAGGGTGTATTTAGTGTAGATAATTTGGAGGTGGTTGGGTTACGGAAAATTATGAATTATTTGTGTTGGGATATACAAACTTTGAAATGTTTTTTGCCATTTCAAGGAAGAGGATAAAAATGGCTGCTGCCAAGGCTCAGCTCATCCTCTAGAAGGGCACAATGGATGGGACTCACTCTTTCAGCATAAGAATACAAGGAGAAAGTATAAGGGAAACTTACCCAGGAGTTAGAATAGGCAAGAAGATGGATGTGACCCCTCACTTAGACTACCTAGCGACGAGGGTTAGCCAGATCATGAATGGACTCACTCATGTTGGGAGAACATTCTGTAGCCTCAGATACCCAGTCAAAATGACAATTTATAAAGGTAAAATATTGACCCTGGGCATTGTGAGGTAGACATCCGAGGGGTGCCTCTCGAACCTCCTGCTGAGGGAGGGTGAGACCAACTTTGAGTTGAAGAAATGAGGATTAGCAAATCTTATTGGGAACTTCCATGTGATGATCGATGAAGAACATAATAAATGTAGGGAGCTAATAAGGCAGGACTCACTGCAGGAATGGAACATGAACGGTGGGTGACATCTGAGAAAGATAATTCATTCAGGAAGTATTTCCCCCCTATCAAATCAAGACTCAGTGAAAGGGGCCCTTCTTGATTGCTGGGTGTCTAAGAATCTTTACGGCAGGTATGAGGGTTTCAGATAAAAACTGAACCAACATAGAAAACACATGGAGCCCCCAATGCCCCATTTGCAGGGTCCTGGAGACTGGAGAGGTTGCATATGAGAAAGATTGTCCAGAAGAATTGGAGTATATAATATTACTGAGGGCGAATTCCATGAATTTGTGAAGGAGGAGAACTATGCAATTTTCAGGGATTTGGTATGAGGATTAAAAGAAGCCGTAAGAGCAGCCTATTTCTTACATGAAATAGAGGGCCCATACCTAGGAGGCTGCCTGACAGGGAAGGAAAGGAAGAAGAGAGTGGAGATCCTGGACACAAGATGGAGGAAGAAGACAAGAAATAAAATAGACTGGAATCCACAAGGTGCAGATCATGTGCGCCATTTAGTGGCCTGTACCACAGAAAACTATTAGGTAATTGTTCCCACAATTAAATATCCTTGAACATGTGAAAGATTTTACAAATGAAGATTGTTTCTTAGGTGGCAGTGGCACACATAAATCCCATGCATAATACCCCAATGCTGTCGATATCCCATGTCGCCGTAAGGGGTTAAGGGAGGGAGGAGAAGAAAAGGATTATCCAATCCTTTCTACAATGGCGACATACCATTGAACTTACAATGTTTGAAATTTTGCAATTTAATCTATTGCTTTAGTCTAGCTTTTTTCATGTCATCTGTTCTTCAGATTCTTATTTTATTATCTTATTTTTTTTTCCTTTAATATTCTTATTTGTATGCTATTGTTAAATGCATCTTCTATTTTGTTTTATCTTTTATTTATTTTTTTCTATCTTGTATTTTGTTCTGTCAATTTGCTTTGTTCATATCTATATCTTTTGTCATACCATAACCATTCTTTATACTTCTACGATATTTTCACCTTAATTGTGTTTTGTTCTTTGTAGCTCTGATGAAGGCTGGAATGTGGGCCGAAACGTTGGCATTCAATAAATAGTTTCTAGATCCATGGGGTTTTGTTTTTTTTGCTTAAACAAAAAGTTATAAAATTTAGTTTTTTAATCAGAAATAATCATGAATATACTTTTAAACTAAAGAGAAATTGTTGATTAATTTTTTTTTTCAAATACTGCCGAATTTAGGTCTGCATAAGAATAGTTCATGATGGCTAGTAATTTTTCACTTCACACAAAGTTAGAAAACAGTTAATAGAATTTTGTTATATCATTTAAGATAATGAACTAAATATCCTTCATAGTTTATTAATACATCAGATTAAATTAGTTTCATTGCCACATGTTTTCTTTTATATACTATTTTGAGAATTTGAGAAATATTAATTTATTTCATCTGGGAAATTAATGATTTTAAACAAATCTTATTTTCCTTTTTTTATATGTTTTATTATTATTATCTTTATTCTTATAGAGAAACGTAATGAAATGTGTTTGATTTTTAACTTTTTTATCTCATAATAGCTCACATCTTAGCTTTCATACAAGCTTACAGCACCTCCAATTTAGTGCTTGTTTACAGCTAAATGTACAAGGTCAATATCAGAATGTTTTCACATCTTGGTTAAACTATCACTCTGGGATTGAATAGCTCCTACAAGATTGATTTATCACAAAGTATGACTCGTGTAACAGGAGTTACTTTTTTATATGTCTATTTGTAATGAATATTGTCAGGAAGAACAGATGAAAGGAAAATGAAAAGGTATAAGCATTATTTTCGCACTTCCTCTTATATTTTATCTTAGGCATGAGATACTGTAGCATCCATTATTTGTTTATTTTTTCTCACTTTTTCTTCGCCTTTCCTGCTTAGCTTTACGAGGTGTACCTTATATTTAGGTTATTTATAGTTCTGCTGTTTCCCTGTTCCTTGATTGATTCATTTAGTGTATTTTTAGGATTGGATAGAAATGTAAATGTATATACACATATTATTTTATATAAGATCTTGGCTTACCCTGCACCTTGTTTTTACTATTTTAAACATAACACCTTGTAAACACCTTGTTAACTTCTATTTTAAACATATTTTAGTTTTCTTTCATATTAGTCTTCTGAAAATTTAAAATAATTTGTGTTTTTCCCTGTTTAGATATGCTTTATTTTTTTGAATTCCTTGATTATTTTTCTTTATAAAAAAAAAAAAATATTTTTCCACCTAAAACACTAATTAATTCATTGAAAAAATAGCGACGTGTTAGGTTTTTTTGAGATCACAGATATTTATAAATTATTAAATATAAAATTTCTTTCTTCTATCAAAAAACATTGTTTGTAAAAAAAAAAAAAAAAAGGTTTAATAGCTTTTTAAGAATCAAGGATAACTATTTAGAGTCTAAAAGACCAAGAAGTTTTTGTCACCCAATGAAATAATGTTTTTTATATATTTTTTAAAAGTCTGTATAAGGAGCTTGGGAAAGGAAGGGTGATTCATTAAGTTGTAGTTTTGAGAAATTGCATTAGAAGTTAGAGAAGCAAGTGGTACTAAGGGTGAATATTCAATGATGTGGAAATACTCTATTTAATTACTATAAAACATAATTTATAAAAATACTGTAAATAAATTTAAATGAATCTGTAAAAATGGTAAACTTAAAAAAAAAAAACATTCACTCTTCCTTTCCCAAGCTCCTGATATCTCCTTTGGCTGTCTAGAATTGTATTGAAAAACTTCCTTGAATTCAGTTATGTGTTAGAATTTTCATTTTATCAATTCAAATGTAGTTTCTCCCATCCCTGTTTTAGAACCATCATCTCAGCCAAAAAGTTCTATTTTACATTGTCTTATACTGTTATGTGATAGCCAATGATTGTTGGAAGCTTCTACATACTTTCTGTATTGGTTCATAAAATATAGAACCAGTCGCACTGCACTGACAGTCTCAATTGAAGGAAACATATGTGTGTGCAGAAGACCCAGGAGTGATTTGGAATCTTTTTCCATTCTGTACAACTGAGGCCGTTGTTCTTGAGGTGTATCTTTGGGCCAAGTCTTTGACACTTCCTGTAAGACTTATGAGCCCTTTGCATCGTTCCCTTATATTCACCTGAGACTTTGGAAAAGAGTGTCCTATTCACATCTGAAGAGATGGAGGCCATTCCCAGGTCTATTGGTATGTAGCTCCTAGAAACCTCATGCAAGAGGCTCCATTAAAGTCTCAAAATGAGAATTAATTACACTGCAGCGGGTATTAGATACTGTGGGGTGTTTATTTCCCTACAAGTTAGTTGATAAGATAATATGTTTTTATATATTGTCTACCATTGAATTTACAAGGCTGGCTCTATAGATTAGAGATCTACCCTGTTTTAACAGTCCCTGCCTCTTTAATTTGCTAGTCTTTTCAGACTTTCCTGGGGACACCATGAGTAGATGAAAGTCAGTGATTAAAAAGATTAGTAGTACAGGGTTGCCACAGTAGTGGAGTTGGGGACTTTTGATCGGTTAGCGCTCATGAATGGGGAAATCCTTGCCCGCCTTTCAGCTTTCTTTTTACCTTTTCTGTTGTCCCTCTTAAATTTAGTTACTTGTGAATAGAATAGATAAATTGTTTGATTGCTGGTATGGTTGCCAAAATTTAATTACTGAACCTTGCCTGTGTATTATATTTATCAACAGTTTATAGACAATGTTTATGCTTGATAGTTTATGTCAAAATTAAAATAGTTATCATTTATTAATTGATGAATATATGTATATATGTATCATATAGTATCCTTCAAAAGATTTTTCCTTCTCTAAAAAGAGGACAAGGAAAATAAATATACTCAATAATTAGTATATATATGTATATATTCAAATATATCTTTCAGTTTAATTATGTTACATCTTTACAGGGCAGAGGAACATGATGTTTCTATCAGGGCTCTATTTAATAATAAAGTACAAGTACAATTGGAAATGTTCATTTTTAGAGGTTGTAGGTTACTTATCATCATTAGATAATAATAATTTTATTCAATTTTTTTTTTAATTTACTGTTTTTAATATAACTATTTTAAATCTTATCCTATTTTAACATTTCACTGTGTAAGTCATAGGTCCACTTGTACTTGTAATTTATTATGAAATGGTGTGTGCCTAAACAGTAAAGTACAAGTGAACTTATGACTTACTATGCCTATGACTTAAAATAAAATAGAAAAATAAGCTTTATTCTGGGACTAGGTCCCTTAAGAATAACAAGTATGAACAATTAAAAAAGATAACAGAAAAATTTTCTGACCAAAGACTACTTAATAAAGGTCAATTAATATTCACAATAATCTCAATTAAACTTATAATTAACGAAAAAAAAAAGAATATTCTTCTGGTAAAAAACATAATAAATATAATTTTACGGACAAAAAAAGATGAAAAGAGAAAAAAACAAAAAAGAAAGAAAGAAAAACGTAGACTTTTTAAAAAAAAAAGACAATAGGAGTAGAGCAATCCTGAGTTAAAAAAACATTAAAAACAAATTCTCACTTCTAAACAGAATTTCATTCACCCATATAAAAATAATTAAATAATTTACAGAATTAAAACTTTTTATGATAATTGAAACAATTATTTACAACTAATCAAGATATTGATCTTGTATTATAATTTCATGATTAGACAGTGAGGAGGGAAGTGAGGAGGTGTTAAAAAAGGTGAATGAGGAGAGAGAAGAAGAATGTCGGATATTAGAAGGGAGGGAATCCCAGAGGACAATGGAGCGGGCAAGAAAGGAACGTTCAAATGTTTTAATTTAGTGGGAAGGGATATAGAGGTCGGAAAGGCGTGATATTGTTTCCTCTGAGTGGAATAAACAGAGGATTTGAATTGTAGGAGGCTGTAGATGTAGGAAGGCTGCTGGGAGCTGATGTCTCGGTATAGAAAGATCCAAGGAAATATTGTCTACAAAGGAAGGGAAGAACCACTTTAACTCACCGTAAAGGTGTGACACGTTAGACCGCCCAGAGGTACCAAAAACAAATCTTAAAAAGCAGTTCATGATACACTTCAGTCTGTCCTCGAGTACAACCGAGAGACCACCGTATACCACGCGACCATTGTCAAAGTTGGGGAAAATAAGTGAGGATACTAGGAGCTTACCGGGTGGGTTGTGGAAGATGGTGGGAACGATGGAATAATTTTAGGGTACTTATTGATTGTCGAGAAGTTTGGGCAATATGGGGTTTCCATGAAAGTGTTTGGCCAATAGTAATCCCTAAGTTTTTCACACAGGAGCTGAAAGGGTAATCATTTAGGAATAAATTAGGAAAGGAGGGAATTGGAACCAATAAGAATGACCTGAATTTTTGTTGCGTTAAACCTTAGTTTATTCAGGTTTGCACTGATCCCACCTATGTCTTCCCGAATGTTAGTAAACACAACTAATAACTCAGAAGGAGGGAAGGATAAATTGATTTGGAAGTCATTGGTGTAAAGGTAATGGGAACAGTAGGAATTGAAAAGGAGAGGGAAAATGCTAGAACCTTGGGCTACTCCTGAGGACAGGGTAAGGAAGGAAGATAGGGGTTGATTAGGAATAGCAACTGCTTGAGACCGATCGGAAAGCGAAGATTAAAACCAGAGAACAGAACTATTGGAAAAGGATAGAGATTTTAGTTTGGTAAAGAGAATGGAATGGTCGAGGGAATCAAAAGCTTTAGAGAAGTCAAGGAGTATTAGTGCTGTTAACTTTTTTTCATCCATAGCAGTATATATATCACTGGTGATTTTGATGAGAGCGGATGGTGTGGAGAAGCCGGGTCAGAAACCAGATTGGAGAGGATCAAGTTTGGGCTTGCACTGTGGAATGTTGAAACACGATAACATTTAAAATAGTTATATTAAAAAAACAGTACATTAAAAAAAGATGAATAAAATTATTATTATCTAATATTGATAAGTAACCTGTAACCTTAGTTACAGTACTTTTCCCACTTATGCTTTATTGTGAAATATGGCCCTGTTCCCATTCTCCTGTCACTTTTCCTAGTCTTCCGGTTTATTCTCACCAAAATCTTTATAGCTGTACTTTTCCTGGCATTCTATTACTTTTATTTTATTTTGCTTTATCCCAAATAAATTTTTATATATTTCTTAATAATGAAGAACCTATGTTTTGAAAAAAGAGCAGGTTTTCTAAAACTACATCTTTATCAACACTACTACTTTCAGTTAAAGACTTCCCAGACTCTTGAACTGTCTAATGCAGTGACTAGATTTACTATAAGAATAGTTAAGGTGACCATCTTTCAGTGAAATAGAGATTAGGTATTTTCGTTCAAACCATGGAAGCAAGTGTTTGATATGATATAGCGTTCATTAAAAACTGAACTTAACAAACAAATATTACAATAAAACACACTTATTCAGCTGATTGCCATACTTCTTATCATTATCTTTTTATCACTTATAGCAGAAACCAATGCGGTAGGGCTTCTTGCTTGTATAAAGGAATATTGAACCAGATTTTTTTTTTTTTTTTTTTTTTACTATGAATTTTTAATATGACAAATTGAAAAATAATTTCTAGACTTTTATCACACCTTTATTACATGATATATGTCATTTTATTTATTTTTTCATACATAACCTAGCACTTTATGTTTTTGAAGCACATATTTGATGGTTTAATATATGTTGTAATTTACCATGATCATTTAATTTATGTCGAATACAAAAATTAATGTGGAATGAATTTTGATTGGTTCAGCTATGCATAGGGCTGTTAGATAGAATTTTAAATGGCAAAGAAACATGTTCTTTCCATGTCAGTTATTAAGTTAATACAAATTATTTAACAATAATTTATCTTTGTATTTCTGGAACCAAGTTTTTGTAATGGCATTTTCTTCTCTTCTTTTATGTTTTCCTTTCAAATTTTGTTTTCAGTGTTGAACATAATTTTAATTAATCTCTTTAGATCTTCCCTATTCATTTAACTCTTAAGTCTATCACTTTGTTGCGTTTGGCCATGTATGATTTCTTTTCTAGAAAGACATAAGAAAGTAGAATATGCTTGGTAATGCCCTTAGCTTCTCCATTGTTGTGAAGGAAATCACAAATGTATATAATATCTTTAAGAAAGTCTCAGTCTCAATCTGTTGTGTCAAATTTATTATGATAGGTGGCAATTGGTTTCCTCCTATATTTATTAACACAAACAAATTGTAACTGCCCATTTTTGTTTTGTTGCCTGTTTATAATAAACATAAATCAGTCCTCGAACTGCCAACTAAAGGCATTGTTGGCAAGTACTGGTAGAGGTACATTTTGTGACCTGATGGGATTCTTGGGATGCAGTATGGTTGTGGTATGCACTGCAAATTCTAAACTCATTTAACTCATGTAAGATACTCATTTATGGGTCAAATGGATCCTGGAAGCTTTCGTCAATGTGTGGTTCCAACTTTTACTAAGCCTGCTAATTTTTTGACCCAAACAAATTTAGCTTTCTAAGCCTGGATTTGAGCTGGGTTCATTCAAATA
This sequence comes from Rhaphigaster nebulosa, assembly GCA_948150685.1. Lineage (NCBI taxonomy): Eukaryota > Metazoa > Arthropoda > Insecta > Hemiptera > Pentatomidae > Rhaphigaster > Rhaphigaster nebulosa. The sequence goes on along the minus strand of OX411307.1, from coordinate 68,593,596 downwards.
AGAATCCTTTGTTCCATCCCCTATGCTAATCTCTAATTTTGCTGTCAAATATAGGAAACTAAACACTGACAAAGTGAGAGTAGGTTGAACAAAAAGTTCTTGCTCAGAGGCATGTTCTTAAAACGGTTTTGCACAGACATGAAGTTCAGGAGAAGTATAAGGTCCTTATATTTAATATTTATTTGACCATCTTTTTCACAATTTGGTAGCTGCTGAAATTTGTGTATATTGCTTCTACTTTTAAAATTTCTTTAGATTAAAGCTTAATTTTACCTGCAGTTTTGTTTTATTGTTATCAGACAAGTGGTTTAATTTTTAAAAACTGATTGCTAAAGATCTTTTTTTCTTTTATTATTAGTTTTCAGTTATTGCACAATTAACGTTAAATTATTGTTTAAAAGTATTTATTTATTTTATAAATATGATATTTTTAGGTATTTATTTTATTAGTGGATCATTATTGTGCATAGCAGTTCTTTTCTCCTCTTTACCATAAAATAGTAGCTTAATTAATGATGAAATCCGCTACTTACAGACTACATATCATTAATTATCTTACTTGCACTACATGTAGAAAAATACTTGGAATAATGAACAAATTTGCCACTTAATGAATTATTGATCATTAATTTAAATGTATAGATAGCATGACAAAAAATCTTTGCACAATATTTAATTAGTTTGCACTCTTTTCACAAGTCTTCAGGCCTGGCACAATTATTTCCTAATTGAAAATTATATTGCTGAAAATGTCTGTGAAAGTGTCATACAAACCCAATGCTCTGAAATTCTGATTTCTTAGATGTTTCTTTAAAATGAATAAAAAGTAAGTTTTAGAAATTATTTATAGTTAATTAATGGCAATTTTTTTCCTTCAATGAATTGAATGGATTTTGCTGGTTTCTTCCCAAGTTACTCCCAAATACTTAATTTTATTTTACATTTGAATCAGAACTTTTAAAATTGTATAAGTACGATGATCTGACAGTTTGTTGATAATCTATTAGCAACCAATTCACTATCTGTCTGTTAACTTTATGTTCTTAACTCTTTTTGGCACCCCGTCCCTGTTTAATCTTATTTCAACTTTAGAAAAATTTACTGCTAAATTCATCACAAACATTTATTAGCTAATGTAATTTTTATTTCTGTAATGGTCAGGAGCAGATTTAAATGAGTCAACATTATTAGATTTCACACGCCATCAACTACTGCTTCTTGTTTGAAAACCTTTTCTCACAAGTTAATGCCAACTAATTGTAATATGAAATCTAAGAGACCTCATGTTTTTACCATATCTCTTTTGTATCGTCTGATTTTTGTGAGTGGTGTCAAATAAGTGAAATTAACTGAAAAAAAAAAAACTTGCTAACTTATAAAAACTTTTCTAATTATTATGTGCAAGTTATAATGAAATGTGTGTGCTCATGTCTTTTTTTTTTTACCTTAAATTTTTTTTAATTCAGTCAGTTTGTTTCTTACTTATTTCTAATTTGTATACTATATACTTGAAGTTCAAAAACTATATTAGAGTTAAAAAAAAAATCTTAAATCAGACTTACAAATCATTTTTATCATATATGTATATATATTTTTTTTTTTTAGGTTTCGATACAACATTCATTGCAGTCATCGAATTTTTATGATGTCTAAAGTATTTTGATGGAGCTGTATGAAATGAAAAAGAAATGAATATTTCAATTTTGGGAAAATTTTTATTGCAGAAAAATATTGACTGACATATTTTATATGTTACTTAATCAGTTACATATTATATAATATAAACTTTGAAATTGAATTGTGAATGAATAAATAAATGATTTTTTTATTACATCTTGTTCCTCAATGGAAGTAAATTTATTTTTTCATCTAAAGATATATTAAAATTAATACAGATGATATTACTCCTATTGTTGGCATAGTTTTACATATAATATTTAATTAATCTCTAGACTCGTGATCACAGAGGGGTAAATTTGGTGATTGAAAAAATACAATCCGTAAAGGGAGTTTTGGCTGGTTAAAAGGCGAAAGATACTCTCTGTTACTGCCCTAGACAAGGTGTTATCAATCAGGCCTTGAGATGCCAACTTCTCTAAACTCTTACCAATAGATGTACCTCATAGATAACACTGCACACACCTTCCGATTCCTGAGTCAATGTTTGCTTTTGAAGCGTGCATAGAACAGGAGTCCCCAACCCTGTTCCCACCTGACGTAACCTGTATTAGCGATCACCATCAGCTAAGCAGAATGACAAGAAAACATTATCAACTAGCAGCTCGAACCAATCAATATCACAAAACCAATTGAGCTATTGAACAGAAATAGTGGAAAATGTATATTCGTCTCATTCACGTACTTCTAATGGAAATATGCTCATTCTCACTGACTTTCTTCGATGGAATAATCCGAAAACTTTGAAAATACTTTACTGCATTTTATTCGATAGAAGGTAATTACCAATTTTTTTCTGTTTGAAAACTAGGAGAAAAGTATTGCAAGACAGAACTTAGTAATACACTAATTATATTAATCAATAAAACAGAACTGACAACAAAGTAGGTTATAACTGAAACCAATAGAACATATGGTTGACCACTTAAAGTATGGAAGTACCAAAAAGAGATACTTATTTCTCGATTTTTTTAACTGTTTTCTATGTTGTTCTTATTTATTTTTTTATAAAACGAATTATAAATAAGTGGTATAGAGTAGAAAGAGTGAGATTCAGACAGAAGTAATGAGAATCACAATAACTAAGATGGAGAAGGGCAGTTGGATTAGATGGTTTCTCTTCAATATTATCGATAAATCGACTATCGCCAATTTCCATCTTATTGGGATCTTCGGCGTTTTCTCTAATTATCATAAAAACCATATTATTAAACTTTTGTTCCTTTGAAAAATAAATCATATTTAAAAGATGCTGGACTGAAGAACAAACCAGAGGATGTATACAAAAGAAACTGAAATTATTTATATTTATTAGTAGATTTATTACATTGATAATGTTAAGGTTTTTTCAGACATCATGTCATCGCTGATATCTCGATTTAAAGAATTTAGTCTAGTTCCAGGATTCTGTAATGTTCTAAGGCCATCAGAAATATTACTGATTTTATAATTAAAGAAATTTTCAATTAGTTGCGTTTGTTATTTTCGTTATCCTGTCCGTAATTTTCACAAAATTTCTTATGAAAAAAACATGAAACTCATAAAGTACATAATATTTTTTTTCTTATCCAGGATACAATGATGTTTTTAGCTTTCGCATCATTTTTTAGGCAATCGACGTCTGATAAGAGGTGGTAATTAGTCGTCGAGTCCGGCGGCTTTCAAAACAATCAACTATTGAAATTTCCACAGGTTAATGTTTTCTACATCTTCCAGTTTTTCTATTTGTTGAATGTCAAAATCAGTAATTTTGATGTTAGTATTTCGTTAAGTTCAAGTTTATTATATATCTAGCCACTTATCACAACCGGGGTTTTCACTTTTCTTTCAATCACTCAAAGACACAGTTTGTTTTATTTTCACTTTTAATCCTGATTTCTCTTTCCACCTTTGAGGCCTGGGGCCATAACCTGTTGAAGTGTGGATCTCAATGCGCCAGAGAAAAAAATAAGATTTTATTTTTAAATATGTATGTAACAATCACAGATGTTACAGAAACCTAGAACCATGTGGTAGAACTAAAACGGAGCACAAGAAAGGCAGAGAGAAATGATTCATTGAACATCAATATTGCCCAAATACATTGGGTTGCTACAATACGCAGCGTACTAATCAATCATTAGTTGGACATAATATATATATATATATATATATATATATATATATATATATATATATATATATATATATATATATATATATATATATATATATATATTACAATTTACATTTATTTTTTTACCTCCTTTTACCTTTTATCATTTAATCATACATCTTCATAAAGTATTTTCATCTTCATTCGATTACATTACATTTTGATGATGATAGAACCATTTTAAACCCATATATTTTTTATAAATAAAAACTTTTTACAAAGTTTCTGCCCTTTTTTTTTTTTTCTTACCAAATTATTGGCCGTTTTCAAACTCTATTTTCTGTTATCTACTTCAAAACATAGTGCTAAAGGCATTAATTGTAAATTTAAATGTTCTGAATTTTCTATTTTTTTCTTATTTTATTTTTCAAGTTCAAGTTTTTCCTTTTGGTAACATAGCATTTCTAAAAAACATAATTTAGCTACATTTTTTTAAAGCATACTTAACAATTTTATTTTTATTCAAAAACCATAACTTAAATTTAAAATTACTACTTGAACAAATAAAAATATATTTGGATTAAAATAAATAAAATTTAAATTAATAAAAATAATAAAATCTCGGATTCGATATTTTTCACGATCACAATACTTTCTCTTACTATACTTATATTTCATCAGTGGCGGTCCATAGATTAAATTAGTCGGTGCGTTGCTCTAGAAAATTGTCAGGCTTTGTTTTAAAATTGTGTAAAAGTAAACAAACTTGTATTAAAAGAAAATTTAATCAGAAACTTGGTAAAATCCTAAAAGAACAAAATAAAACATTTTTTATTTATTATGAAATAAATTGTTGCAGTTTATGTTTGATCAATTTATTTTTAAAATGAAATCCATTCTCTTCTTGTTTTAATTTCCGCGAAAAGATGGGGATGCAAGGCCATGGTTAAAGTTTTCTGTTCAATAAAAACCGGGGAAAAAAATTAAACAAATGGAAAGCTAGTAAGATAACAATCTAATTCTACACTTTATCACATACAAGAATATGGATGCGGTTTTTAAGAACAACAGCCGCGGTGAAAAAAATAACAAAAAAACATTACCTTCTACCTAACATTACCTAGCACACAAGGGATAGTACTGTGAGATAGACAGTGCTCTTTTTCCCCATAGCCTCGCGTGCTATGTACGCTTACCCACAACAGCTAAACTCCTCGCCGGAAGAGCGCAGTCCACATGCAAAGATTTTTGTATCTTTTTCATAAACTGGGGTATGGCTACTGACATTAATGATAAGGATTATATATTGTACAAGTATACAGAAAAATGGACTCATTATATTGAATGCTATTGATACTACCAAGTTGAAATGGGTATGGAATGAAATGGAACTGCAGTTCCTATACGCATTCCGATACTGTATTTCATATAAAGGTAAGTGAAAGTAAGCATAATTATTAAAGTGAATTATATGGCTTGACAAAAAATAACATAGTAAAATGTTAGACATAAATAAGTATGGCGAAAGTACATCGATGTTTTAATTAAAACCATCGATGTTTATATACCGATTTATGTTTATATATCGATGTTAAGGTGCTTTCACACCTTTGCCAAACTATGGGAATTCCCAAAAGTCAAAACAAACGGTAAATGTAAATGTGTAAAGGGGATTTACCGAAGCATAGCTAACTCACATATCCTACAAGCTACTGTTGGGGCTTTTCAACTGTTGTCTATTAATTTCGGTTTAAACTCTTTTTATTTTATTAAGAAACAATTAAAAATTAAAGCATTTAAATATATAATTTATATAGATACAAAAATATGTGGATGCAACAGTAGCAGTGATGTGGCGCTTCCCGCAAGAACCCAATCGGACTAAATACAGAAAAGCAAAGCAAAACTACCCCATTCGCATGTTTGATTTGCCAAGGTATAGCAAAGGTCTGAACGCACCTTTAAACTTTCGTTGTTCTATTTTTATTTTTTCATTACTAATCACATCAGAACAGATAACTTTATCGTTCCTTTTAAGGTCTTGCATTCACGGAATCAGATTTGGAAAATTCAGATTTTTAAAGCACTACATATTTACTACCTACATTCCATCCGTATAACTGTAAGAGTATTTTCATTATTATTTAAGGTATGTATTAAATTAATTTTGTATGTACAACAAATATATTTTTATAATACATAATACACCACTTATTATTAAAAATATAATATACATATAACAAATATTATATATTCCAATTTATATTGTAATTTATCAATTGATTCTCCATAACATAAAAATAATTTGGTATACTTTAACAAAAACATAAAATCGTCATAAAATAAAAATAAGAAGAATAAACCCCATAAAATGTTATTACTTAAATTTTCTTTAGAAATTCATATGAACAACATGATATATTGGATTTAGAATGTTTATTCGTTAAATGTAAAATTAATATAACAAAAATTGGATTTTTTACGTTAAGAGAGAATCAGCTTTGTTGAAGGCACCAATGTTTGTGGCGTCATTGATGACATTATTTCTTGGTCACGCAAGGTCAATACGTTTTTAGCGCAGGATAATACACCATTGGAAAGTTTCTCTTGCGATTTCAGTTTTACTTAAATGACATACGGGATCTGCCGCATAACTGAGTACATTGCTGCCTCACCAAAAAAATCTTGAACAATTTTACTGTTCATTGAGATTGCTTGATACGCTCACATACTGAGCCCCTCATCTCACACTTGATTTGATATACGGTCGCCAGTTACTTTTAAATAAATTATAGTGACTAATAATAACTGTTCCTAAGTAATTCAGTAATATATTTCATCAATGTAGCTATCATATTATAAATATGAATTTGTTTGAGGTATATGACAATTTTAAAGATGAAAAATATGCTTGCGATTTTTTAATAGATAAAGGTCTGCTCTGATAAAGACGAAGAAAGAAAATATGAAAAAGGACATGAGATAAAATTCTCAGAGACAACAGCCAAATGGAGATGCTACATAAGGCAATGTAGACAAACTTTATCAGTGTTCATACAGGTACTTGGTTTACGAAAACCAAATTAAAATTAAATACTATAGCCGCGATTTTTCTTTTTTTCTATTTGGTTTTTAAATAAAAAAAAAAATTACTACGCTATTTCTATCATATGTTTTATTTTGTAAATAACAATAATTGCTAAATTTATTTAAAAGTAACTGGCGACCGTATATCAATAGAGACCCTACACTGCGACATTACTTGCCTGAATCAATCTTTTTATTATGTTTTTTTTTTTTTTTATAATTACTTCAATAAAACCTTAAAGGATGCCGAATGCAATACTATGAAGTACTCAACTGAAAAGCATCAACTTTATTTTCTAAATATTCGAAATGTGAGTGAAAATAAATGCAAAACTTTCAATCGCATTGAACTGTGATGTATTTTTCCATAACATCCATTATTAGAAGGGTAGAAAAATCCCCATCCTTCCTCTGTAAAATAATGATAAAGACTTGAAGATCCCCTGGAGAGTAAAGGGTGAGGAGCGTGTATCCATGGTGAGGAGCACCCTTTCCTGAGGGGGTAAGGGGTGTTCGAAAAAAAAGGCAACTGAGGGGTGAGGCTGAGACAGAGAAGCTCATCGGCTAAAAATCAATATTAACTCCTCTTTCTAAGTGTAGAGCTTCTGTGTAAAAAAGTAAATAAATCTAAATAATATGTAGGTAGGTAGATATATAAAAAGTAAAAATCATATATAAATCACATACGTAACATATTTCTTTTTTTTTTTTTTTTTTTTTTTTTTTATTCAATTAAAATCTGAAAACTAAAAATAATTTCGTATGAAACTGCATAGTATTAATATTACAGATATGACGTCCCTGTAAATTTTTCGATTTATATTGTGGTAATATAGGAATTACTGTATTTAAACGTTCGAAATGTTATTTAAAAAAGTTATTGTTATAATAACAAAAAATATTATCTAGTCCAGTTATAATCCTCAGATATAGGAATCGAAAAAATATTAAAGACAAAAATATCGAAATATATATCAACCATTTTCTGACTATAGTTTTTTATATTACCACGCCTGCCTAAAATTCAGTAACTGTGCTAAGTGGTCATTAAAATAGAAATGCTACTTAATTTACAAGTTTTACGGTGTCCAAATTTAAAAAAAAATATATATATATATATAAAAGAGTGCTGTTTTTTTGTCGTTCTCTACTTTTCTGGCTCTGAACTACGGAACCGTTATTTATTTAAAAGTTGCGATACATTAACCTTTAATGATACCCAGTGGCGTGCCAAGGTGGGGTGAGGGGGGATGAGGGGGGCGGTCCGCCTCGCGTACCAAGGGAGGAGAAGCGTAAAAGTGGAGAATAAAACAAAAATTACATTGCTTTAATTGGAAACCAATATCAAAAATTATTTTTGTTATTTGTGTATAACATTTTATGATCTTGATATGATCTCATAATGCATAATTTTACGATGTAGGGTACTCTTATTTGTAATGTATATTGCATTTTGTAATGTAAAATTAAAAAGGATAAATCATTTTTTTAAAAGAGAAAGTAAAATGTGAAAATATTACTTTACCATAAATTCACTGTTATCAGTGGCTTGCAAAAATAAAAAATATCTATTCCCATTTTCAGTTATGATGGTGGCCAATAAAACGTATTTTGCACACTCAAATTTTTCTAGAAATTTAGTATTTAAAAAATATACCAACAAAACATTAATACCAACTAAAACATTCAAATTCCGTCTTTGTGGGAATTAGTTTTACCTATCACCTATTTTTTTCATACTATTAGGGCTGGGGGCATAAATGGAATGAAAATGGGGTGTAAGAGAAGTAGACCGCCCCGGGCACACGCCAATGATATTCCGCTTTTCGGTCTTTTTCCTGCATTGGCATTCTACCTAGTAGTGATTTCCTTAAAATGTCATACATATGCCATGCAAAAAGTATACTATGTGTATGTACAAGTATTAGTTTAATAACACAGGCCTACAAGAGAAAAACAATTTTTTGGTACCTAGGATTTTGGAACTGATTTTAGCTATATTTGGGGCGCTGAATCTAAATATGAAGTCAGTTTTTTTTCTATCAGCTCTACTTTTTGAGATAAGTGTGAAAAAGGAAGTAAAACCGCCTGCTTGACTCAAGTCAGTTCCTTCCTGCTTGACCAGACTGGGAATCCTCACTTCGTCACTGGGAATCCCACCCTTAATTTCAATGTTTCAACTAAATTTGAGGTCCGTTTGTGAGTTTCAGCCGTGCAGGATAGATCGAAGTTGATAAAAAATGAGTTCAAGTATAAGAAGTTTGGTTAATCATCCTGATGTGTTTTGCTACATTTGCGGAGAATACGCATAAAAAGATAACAGAAAGACTGTTAATGACCTTGTAAAGAGAGCTTATCATGGAAACTTTAGTGTTAAGCTCGGTGATCAGGCTAAATCCTTGGCAACGCATCAGGTTTGTTAAACTTGTACAGAACATTTACGCCAGTGGACTAACGGGAAAAGAAAGAGTTTGAAATGCGGCGTACCGATGGTTTGGAGAGTACCCTAAAACCACATCGATGAATGTTATTTCTGTCTAGTAAATATTACTGGAATCAATCGAAACAACCGTAGCAAGTTGATTTATCCTGATTTAGTCTCTGCAAGACGCACGGTCCCTCACTCAGAGGAAGTACCGATCCTAGTATTTCGCCCGGTTCCAGAGCTTTCTGAGGACGAGTTTTGCCCTTATAATCACCCTTCTGATATGAATGAAGGTGACAGTGACTATAAGAGGATGTCAACAATTCCTCTACGTTTCAACCAGGATGAGTTAAATGACCAAGTCAGAGATCTTAACCTGCCAAAAGAAGCTTCTGGGTTGCAATTTGAATGACAAAACTTAACTGGAACAAGGAATCAAAATTACTTTTTACCGTAAAAAAGAAAAGGGTCTCCTACCATTCTTCTCTCAAGAAGAACAGATTGTATTTTTTCAAGATATTAGAGGACTCCTGGAACAAAAGAGTCTTCCTGAACATTTTCCAGATGATTGGCACCTATTTATTGATAACTCAAAGCTAAGCTTGAAATGTGTTCTTCTACACAATAGGAACAAATATGGTGCAATACAAATTGCTCACTTAAAGACTATTTTTACTTCCAAGCACGTACATAATTTTTAAATTAATTAATCCATGTACTTATGTATTAAATTTTAGTCGATCGACATTAATCTGTCGTAGTGACTTTTACGTCATTGGCAATCATGTGAAAAAGTATTTTGTCTGTGGTATGATATATGACCACAACAACGATGAAAGACTTTGTTAATAGGTAACTGTCGCACATTCTTGATCAGGAATATTAAAATTAAAGCAGGAATATTTAACGGCCCAGAAAGAAGAAATTCATTAAGGCCTGAGCCTTCGTAAATTCCATGAATGAGGCTGAGCGAAAATCTCGGACTTCATTTGTTGCAGCTGTAAAAAAATTTCTGTTGAACTGGCAAACGATATACTTAAAAATTTCCAATCTCTTGGGTGCAACATGAGTGTTAATGTGCACTATTTATACTGCCTTCTGGATCGTTTTCGTGAAAATTTAGGAAACAGCAGTGAGGAGCAAGGTGAAAGATTTCATCAAGATATTAAAATTATGGAGGACCGCTATCAAGAAAGATGGGATACGCACATGATGGCAGATTATTGCTGGAGTTTAGAAAGGGACTGTTCCAAAATATATTCAAGAAGGTCACGAGAAAGAAGCTTCCGAAGTGTTGAGTGACTAGTTGGTTCCATAGATGACGATACTATCTTCGTATATATAATAATATTAGTATATACTAATAATATTTGTATAATATAATGCTATTTGTATAATATAATAATATTTGTGTAATTTAATAATAAAGATTTCATGTTTAATTTTTAGATTTGATTCATGGATTTAACCTAATTTAACGTAAAACGTACATTTCACTAAAACGTTATATCTTGGAAATTTGACCTCCTAGGCAAAAACTAATGCCATATTTGAATTCAGAGCACCAAATTCACATGAAACCAGCTCCAAATACCCCTAATAATACTCCTAAACAAATTTGTTTGTAGCGGTTAATTCTGAATCATTAGGAACGCCAAGGATAAAAATCTTCAAGTTAATTAATTATATTGGCTATTAAAGGCCAATGCATTGTATCAATCGAATCTTAAACAAATAATGCAGTTTGGTCGTTTTGATATGATACTGGTATACAATATTTTTTTGTAGCCGTGATGTGGAAGATAAAGAAGCACTGGGATCTCCACTTGTCCAGCTTTGTATCCGTGTTATGGTGTATGTTGTAGGCAATTTATTGTTCTGATGATTTATATTTTTTTATTTTGTTTGCATTTAATATAGATATTTATTAATAGGAACATTTAGCACGATCAGTTATTTCCCTTAACTGGATTAGATTGTAATAATTAGCAATTAATAATATTAAAAATAAAAAAATATAATTTTTTTAAATAACTATTTTTTCTTGAAGGCTTTAAAAGTTTTTCTATAATTTTTTATTAATACATTCATAAATTAAAAATAAATAAAAAATTGATAATAAAAACAATATTTCGGTTTTCATGGAAAAGATAGTTTCTCAATAAAGTGTTTTATTCTTAAAAAAAAAAAAACTCTAGAGAAATGGTATATTAAAAAAAAAATAACAAAACGATGGATTTGTGATATATGAGGAGGAAACAAAATATTAATTTTATAAGTAAATTATAATAAAAAAGAAGACTATTTGTCAAAATGGAATAAACTAAAGAAGAAATACCCATACAGATTTCGGGAATGTAGTTTGAAGAAAATTATGATACATAAGGTACGTCCCAATGAGAAGTCACCAGGGAGATCTACACCTAGATAGGTGAAGTGTAGTACAGGTGCGTATTGCGTATAGGTGGAATGATGACTCATGCCTCATCTTGTCAGTTCAGGATTTGACGGTTTTGTGGAGAAAAATATGTAGGGACACCGCATGGGTTCGGTATCTGACCTTCGGGGGTCATTAAATATTTTTGGATTATATTAATTTTTCTGGTTGTGTTTTTTGCTTTCGGTGCCATGTAGATAATTTAGTAAAATAAATAAAAAATAGCCAGTAGGTCACCAAGATTTTATTTGTTCGTATTTAGCTCGACGTTTCCGTTATTCGAGCCATTTTTAAGTATTTATTTTTCATCGTTTTAATTTTAAAACTCGTCTCTCGATATTTTTTATAATTTCCAACCCTGGTAACATCGGTTGTTCAGTCAATCATATGTATCTTGCATGGGTTATTAATTTATTCACTAACAGTATTTATTAGCACATAAATAGCAAAAATCTGTGAATGCTTTTTAATTTGTTTCATTAATGCTATGAGTATACAATTAATGTACAAATACATTTTGTAAACAATTCTTCGTTTGTTTTTCTAGTATCACATTTAAGAGATCGAACGAAAGAGGAATGAATAAATCGTCGTTTGTTTAATTCAACGTTTCGAAAGAGGGTTGAAATGAAATATTAAAAAAAAAAAAAAAAGAAAAAAAAAGAAGTAAAATCACCCTCGAGAAAGGGGTTATCGACCGGGGAAAGAAATGAGATCCACCCCTCAAGAGATCCTTCCCTATTAAAAAATGTTGATGGCAATGCCTATGGGAGGGTAAGGGGTTTAATTTAAATTGTATAAAAAAAAAGTCTTGAGGGGTGCGAACGGTTGGAGGGTTCCTACCCCCACCCCATCTCTTTTTCTTTGTTTTTAGACAGCAACAATGCAAACAACTCTCTCGCAGAGTTTTTATAAATTTTATTTATCTCAAATTAATCTCATCTCTCATTAATATTCAAATGGAATCATTAACACACTTGAAGAAAAATAGAATGAATCTCTGGCTCAACTTCTTTGACAGCGAGAAAGCAATTCAGTTACCAATGTCTTGTTACAAAAATTTGTTCTTTTTTTCTTATCTCACATATTCAAGTCCAAAAAGTTGGGATATTTGTGATTTGAGAACCTAATCAAATTGCGAAAGTTGTCGTAAAACATTTTACTCAAAAGTAATTATAATTTAAAAACAATACCAATACTTTTTTAGTTTAGAAATTGGGATTTTAGCGATGCAATGCTGTGTTTGAATAGAAAAAAACATTGAATCGCTTCATGCTAAAAGTGATTTTGTCCCTATGAAAATAGTTAGACAAAACACCTTTTAGCATGAAACGATTCAATTGTTGTCAAGTGTCAGCAGTCGCAACTTCTTCTGCTTTTATCAGCTCAACAGGCGCTGATGCTACCCTTGGCCTGCCCAATAATTACCAACCATTTTTCTCGATCTGTCGCTTCTGTGACAGAGATCCTTAGCCATTCGCAACAGGTAAGTGAAAATTTTAAATCCAAAAGGGTTAGGAAAATTTAAAAAAAATCATTTTATGGCTGGGAAAAGTAAAATATTTAATATAGTTGAGAAATGCGGTCAAAATTATTTGAAAATTTTAGATTTTGCCACTCCTCCCTGAAATCGTTGTAGCAACGTCCCTGAAGGTTATAAATTCCTAGTTCTGACTGAGAATTATAACACTAAATATCATTTAGAAGTACCTTAAACGCTACATATCTGCATCGATGGGTCTGCGGATAATGCTCTATGAGTGGCTGTATTTGGGTATTGGTTTCGAGGAAAAGCAAGTCTACCAGGATTATTTCTACGCTGAAGTAAAAGCAATCTTTCCCGCAGCGGGTTGCGTGCCAACCCTCAACGCTCCAATGAAGAAAATTGCATTCTTTGTTAACTTTCAAGCCGCAATTTCAGCAGTCTGCAGCCCTGAAAGCTATGTCCACACTATCCGAACAATGCATTGGTCTTAACCAGTGTTAGACAAATTTTATTTAGAAAATAAGTAATAAATAATGAATAACCTATTTATTCGTTATTCTATTATTCAGTGCATAAATTTATTCATCATTTTTCAACCAATAATCATATAAGACTTCAAATAAGACAAATGAGACATCGGATGCCTCACTTTCCCTTCCGCGTTCGTTATGACGAATCGAAAGTCGAACCGTGTGGACATAGGTTAAGAGCTACTTGGAAAAGCTTATCAAGTGCCAAAATATAAGTAACATTGTTTACTAGGGACAATCGGTCGTGCTATGATGGATAACAAGCCACCGTGGAAATGAGAAAGCAGACCGACTGGCAAAAGGAAGCGTGAACAGTCAGTCCACCCTCAGCCAGAGTCCACATCTTTTACACACTAAACAGTAGGAGTAGGAGTAGAACTGCCGCTTGTAGTGTGGACGAGACTCGTTGTTGTGGAGCTTTGAAATTAATAAGATTTTAGTTGCTGAACAATAAGGGGCTAGTTTTTATGGTCATTTTTGAGGAGAACAAGTCTCCGATGTTCTTATCTACGCAGCGTGTAAGGCAGAGGATGCAATAGCTTGCCTGCTATTTATCTTAACTTTGGAAATAGGCGTCAGTGATGCTGGGATATGAACCACTCATAATGAATTCATTTGCTGTCGATGTGTCGTCAAAATAATATAAGTTTTATAAACTATAATTTATTCTAGTATTACCTTTCCTTGTCATTATTAGCGTGACGCTGTCGTAATAATTACCTAAATCAAAAATTTAGGTAATGTTTTTAATATAATTCTTTTGTTAAATATAAAATCTGATTCGGCGCTGAATTTACGATTTCCAAGACAGATAAAGTTTTTATAAAAATGCATTGTATATCAGATGGTCTAAGCTAACAATCGATCAGAAGATAAACATGAGCATAAAGTACTAAGTTTTTGATGCAGCTGTTACAACTAATATATGCAATTGTTGGCGGATAGTAGAGGGGGATTATGAGAAAATATATCATTTAGAGATGACATGGAAGACGATCTGAGACGGCTGGGAGTGAGAGGATGGGGAAGTAAGGTGAAAGATAGGCAGAAATGGCTGTCAATTCTACGTTAGGCCAAGGCCCAACTAGGGCTGTAGTGCCATTTAGTTAGTTATATCAATCAGAGTAAGTACAAAGACATACTATGAAGGAAAAGATTGACCTACCTCGGATTACTCCTATTCTATGCTCCATCTAGAAACCGGGCGTCACACAGTGGTTCAATTAAATAATTAAGACAGACTTTGTTTTTATGAGCCTGAACAAACAGGAATCCGATATTTTCCACCTTGAAAACTTGTATATTTAAGGGTTCAATGCTTAATTCTGCCTTTTATCGTAGTATCTTTATCTACTTTATTATGAATAAAATTCTTCAAATTTCAATTTTATTGTGTTCTATTAATTTCTTCAATTAACTCAGTTTGTTTGAGATTTTTCATATTACATTTCCTGGCAAAATAATTGAACTTTTGTCAAATGGAACATTGTTTACGAAACGCAGGGCAACACCCCCTAGGATGCATGTTACAACAACGACTACAGTAACTCTTTGCAACGGTCCGATGACTTGAGTTGCGTTGAAGAACTTTTTCTTGAAGATTTGCTCGATGGTTTTCACTTAACTTCAAAAGTCTCAGCTGTATCGGTGTCTGGCTGCGCAGTAATCAGTTTCATATTGGCCTCCGCTAACTCGACTGATTTGCATAAAGGGGATGTTTTTTTCTAAAGAACAATCCTCGATAATCCTTGCTGAGTGTTATTTTAAAAGATCTCGAGAAGTATTTGAACTTTCCATAACTTATTTTCCCTTATAGCCAAACTTTCAGGGAGCGATTAATGTTTTTGAATCGGTAAAAAGCGAATCAAATGGCTCATTGTAACCCTGTATCCGATTAAAAAAATTAAATATAGTTGCGGTTTTATTTTCTCTTAGGGTGCAATGTTTTTCCAAAACATCCAATATTCCCGAAATAGTCTCATTGCTTGAATTGAGAGTTGTAATCGTTTCATACAATTGTAAGGCTTCAGAGCCGAATAAATGTTTCAATCTAGCTTCCTGGACCTCTCTTGCTTTCTTTCCTATTTCTGTTGCCACAAAATACACCTCGACCTCTCGCCGGAATCATCGATAACTTTCGGCGAGATTGCCACTCTAAACATTCAAAGTTGAAGGCTTATTTAATTCCATGATTAGATGACGACTGCGCCATGTTTGTCGTAATAAGAAGCCAACTTACAATTTTAAATTATTTTTATTTTTATTCTAGTCAGCACAAACATATGATAATTCTAGTTAATAATGTAACACTGAGGGAAGGATATTGTTAGGCTATATCTCAGTGTAGCCAATCCTAACAGATGTCAGCGATCGCTTATTAGTTACTCTATTATGGGTAACCCACTTCAAGGTAAATGTAATAAAATAAAATAAATGTTGTTATATTCTTTTTAGATGAAAAGTGTTTGTCTTTCTCATACCTATTCCAATGCCCTTTCATTCAAAAAAAAAAAATGTAAGAGTCATAGTATTACACGAAAATTTTTTTTTTCGAAAACTTACACCTTTTGCGAAATCGCATCTCTCGTTCTAATGTCGAATGTTCACTTTCACAGCTTCATTTTCTGGTTCCTAACGACGTCTCATCAACCTGCGGGATTTATTGGAAAATGTTTTGGAACCTCATTCTTCTACTTTGGAAGGCAAGTGTGAAGACGTGAAGGAGTACCTTTCAATCGTCATGGTTCACGGATAAATAAAAAACACACCTGGATAAGGATGTCATCGGATGAAACCCAGGTTTCAATAAAGAAAAAAGAATGGTTAGTTGCTATCCTTAGTTTTGGTTTTCTCAGATCATCGGGTAAAGCTGTTGTCCGCAGTCAGCTGTTTTTTTTCGCATTTTTCTGAGCGATCAGAACGAAGAAAAATAAAAGATTTAAGAGATCCTTATGTGTTTAAAGAAGTGGCATTAAAAATTTCTTCCGGATATTTCACCTTAAGCTGAAAGTGATTTCAATTCTAGTGAGTTCAACTAGTTCATCGGCCAAGGAAAATTGATTTTTTTCTTTTGTAATTTACTACTTATTAAGCAATTTATTATTAAAATAGTGTTACCTACTCAGCTTCAATAGTTGTTTTCTTTTCCTTAGCTAACCATATTCCATTATAGGAACAAAACAAGTTTGTGGCCAAAAGACTAAAACGATTCTACGAAATTCGGAAATAACTGCTTAAGATATTTTTGGAGAATTTTTAAAATATTTATTTTCGGATTCAGCATCTCACAAAACATGAGAACGGTATGTTTACAAATTTTGGTCAAACATTTGCATTTTGGCCCCGCTCTGTCAGACATTGTTTGCACATACCCCTATGCTATTTAAAAAAATTAAAATTTTAAAGGTCTTAGAAATGAAATACGAAAGATTTAAAAAAATAAACTGTAACAATGTAGTTTGGGCAACATATTTCAGACAAATGATTGAGGAGGAAACAGAAAATGCTATAAAAAGGGCTGGTTTTCTCCGGCTCGATGCAATTTTGGACTCCAAATAAGTATTCAAGTGACTAAAGATATTAATGTTATCAGACTAGTATTTAAAGCTAGTAGCGAATTATTTGATCTTAATTATTTACCAGCTATTTTTAAGATATATAACTATTCTCTATGAAGTCGCGCTTCAGAAGACCCACTTCATTTCATACCAATTCTATACTTTTAGGAATTATGAAGAGTAATTTCGTAAATAAAATTTTAAGTTTTGAAAACGTAATAAAAATCTTACCACCAACCCAATGCAATAAACTAATTCAACTCACCTGACATTTGAAATAATTTTTTCCTTTCAAAATGAAAAAGATGGTTTCTTTCAATTTTATTAATTCGATTACCAAGACTTGATTTAGGATCCACTATTTCTTAAAAAAATTCTATTTAAATTTAAAAATTATCAACTTTTAATTTTTATAATTAGTTTTTCTATCCAGCGTTAACAATTTCAATAGAAAAGTACTGAACAATAATGATTATTTCAGTGATATTGTATATTCAGTGATATTCATAATTTTATGGATGAAATTTTGGTCTTATATTGTGTCTTATAATCTATTAAGTCTGGTATTGAAGTACAATACAAATTGTCCATCATAATTGACGGACTTATTTCCATTGTTTTACATACTTATGTCATTTAATTTTATTCGCATTATGGGGTTTATGAGTATTTAATAAATTTATTTTCTGTTTATCTACCTATACAGAGGTAAGGCAAGTCGGGGAAAGTGCATACTCGGGGAAAGTGCATACTCGGGCCAACTGCAAACATGGGAATTTATTTCAAATGTAATTTGTTGGGAGAGCTCCCAACTGTGGGAATTTTACTGTTAACTTCAAATCCCCATAGATGGCAGCTCACCTAACAAAATAGATTTGAAATAAATCCCCATGTATGTACTTGCCATGAGAATGGACTTACCCCGACTTCACTTATTGTATTCAATTGAGACCAGACCCCTTTGTATGGGGATTCTCCCCAAAGATAATAATATTACTGACAGTTAATGAAACAGAATTAGTCGTATCTTTAATAAGTCTTCATTTTTTACTCATTAGTTCTATTTTTTGAATTTACACTTATAGATTCTTATTACTTTTAGACCTGTACCCGATCATAAAAGAGATTTCTATGAATTCTGCAAACTTTGCAGAAACAAGCTACAAGACAAATAGTAATAGCTGGTGTCTCTATTTGAAAGAGGCTCCTGGTGTGGCTTCATCAGGATTTGAAATTCGTTAAGACAAGGACATGCTAGAGTTGTCTCAGGATCAAGGTCGCTTGCGGAATACCGACGTCAAATAAATTATGTGACCAACTTACGGTTTCGGAACTCTGAACTTTTTGAATTGCTTTATAAGTTCCTATCTTTTTTAAAAAGCTGAGGATATTCTTAACATTCTTTCGATTTTACCTTAGATATATTAGAGATATTACCTTCCATTTTGAAATTTTTGACAATCAAGTTATACCTTATTCCTCCTAAATACCCCGTAATACTCTACTAGTGTGTGGGCCAGACTCCCCTTTCGTGCACCTTACCCCACTCATCCCTATAAATTGCACATCGTTGAGTTCCTTGCGACTAATGATTAAAAAAAAAAAAACAATGTTCATAGAAAAAAAAATGGCCGCACATTGCCAAATTAGCGTCCAAAGAAGGCAGACTACCTACTTTGACTTGATTTAGTTTTTGGTCAATGTCATTCCGCACTTGGCCTCATTTCGACATAATTGACTTTTTTTCAAAGCTTAATAGTCAGAGAATCAAAATACATAGAATCATTAAAAAATAATTGGCTTGGACATTAAAAAGCACCAGAAAAGTCAATTTTTCAAGTCGTTCACACGAAAGTTGAAATTTCGACACCAGTTGCCATTAAACGTCAACAATAACGAAAAAGTATTTAAATAAAACATAAGGGGCACGTACCCTTCTTTAAAAACCAATAGGCATTTTATAAATATTCTACTATATATCTATATTCTATTAAAAATATTCCATTTATGGTTTCTTAGAAAATGCACTTAATTAGCGCTGAAGCGGTAGGGACGTAAACGCTGTCAATCTTTTTCCTCATCAATGAAAATTCATAAATGCAATAGTTATTAGCTTCATCGACATAATTTAGTTTAATTAGATTAATGAGCTTGTATAAGTGCATTAATGTAAGTGCTAGAAACAATAATATATATATATATATATATATATATATATATATATATATATATATATATATATATATATATATATATATACATACATACATACATACATACATACATACATACATACATACATACATACATACATACATACATACATACATACATATACATACATCTTCGGCTCTACAGTCCAGTCCGGGCCCTGGCCTCCAGAAGAAACTGTCCCCACCGGTCTCTGTCCCTGGCGATCGTCCACCAGCTTGACGACCCCAGCCGCATCGCGTCCCTTCCAACCTGGTCTAACCATCTTGTCCGGGATCTTCCTACTTTTCTTTTTCCCACTGGTGCATGGTTTATTATCCTCTTGGGAATGCTATCTTCAGCCATCCTTTGTACATGACCAGCCCAACGAAGCCTGCTGATCCCGATAAATTTTAATGCTGGGACATCTTCATACTTTTCGTACAGTTTCCGGTTGTGCCTTATTCTCCTGGTGCCATTTTCTTCGATGGGCCCATAAATCCTTCTGAGAATTCTTCTTTCGAAATCTGCGATCTTCTGTTCATCGACTTTCTTTAGCACCAAGCATTCACAACCGTATGTCAGTATGGGTTTGATGAGGGTCTTGTAGAGTATAGCCTTTGTGTCTTTATTTACTGCTTTTGTTTTAAAGAGCTTGATTATACCGTAATAACCCCTCGTGGCGTCTATGATTCTCTTTTCTAATTCTTTGGAGAAGTTACGGTATTGTCAGTATCTACAAATGATCCAAGGTACACAAATCCCCGAACTGTTTCGAACTTGTATCCACCTATTTCTGTGTCGATCACGTACCTCCGTCTCTGCAACCATATACTTTGTTTTGGCTTCGTTTATTACTAGCCCCATTACTTGAGCAGATCGCTCCAAAGCATTAAATGCTTCTTTTATGCCTGATTCCGATCTACTGATTATATCAATGTCATCGGCATAAGCCAGAAGCTGTACGCCTTTATTGAAGATATGCCCGCCTATTTGTATCTGCGAATCTCTAATAACTTTCTCCAGACCTAGGTTGAATAGAAGGCACGCCACTGCGTCACCTTGCTTCAATCCATTCCTTGTTTGTAGGGGATCTGATAGATGGGACTGGATCTTAATTTGACATTTAGAGTCTGATATGGCCACTCTTACCATTCGGACCAGCTTGGACGGTACATTCATCTCCCTCATTGCCTTATAGAGCATCTCTCGATTTATAGAATCATACGCGGCCTGAAAGTCCACAAACAGATGGTGCGTACCAATGCCATATTCCAGCATCTTTTCCAGGATTAACATTAACGTGAAGATCTGGTCAGTCGTTGATCTACCTCGCCTGAACCCACACTGTTAGTCCTTGATAATATCCTCTGCATAAGGAAGTAGTCGAGCAAATATTATGTTGGACAATATTTTGTATGCTGTATTCAGCAAAGAAATGCCTCTGTAGTTTTTACATACAAGCGGGCCACCTTTCTTGTGTCTCAGCCAGATCACTCCATTATTTCATTCATCAGTCATTTCTTCCTCTATCCAGATGCGTTCCATTAGATGGGTAAGCTCCTTAACGAAGCCCTGACCAGCATTCTTAAAAAACTCCTCTGGAAAACCGTCTAAGCCCGCGGATTTGTTATTATCGAGCTTCTCTCTCACTCTCTCTCTCTCTCTCTCTATATATATATATATATATATACACACACACACGAGACCAAAAAAACCGGCACACTTTGAATTTCACTTTAAAAATACAGATTAAGGAATTATTGTGGGATTTGAACCAGCTCATCTATAACTCAGGTTAATAGGGTTTGCATTATAATCGTTTTTTGCAGTAATCCATTTAGGATAAGTGACTAATATCCAAAGATTGGAAAAAAGATGTCCAAAGATACTACAGGAGGCCGGGGTAAGGGCGGCCAAGAGCGACAGACTAAGCCGACGACCGCTTCATTGTGATTCAGACTCTCCGAAATCGCTTCCAGACCTTAATGATTACATTAAAAAAAAAAAAAAAAAACGCACAAGGGTAAGTATCGCACAGCTTTGGAGAACTGAACATTTGTGTAGTAGTAGATATACGTCTACTAGTTCCCGAGATCAAATCTTTCAGAAAATAACTGTTTGTTCCAGAAAACGAGAAATCACCATTTTGTGAATTAGGAGGTGGTGGAAGTATGAGCCTGGATTAAGATCTATTACTATAATTGTATATTAGTTTACTAGAGAACCCGTCCTATAAGTCCTCTGGGCAGAATGAGGAAAAAAAAATTATATTATAAAAAATATATGTTAATGTAATTAAATTGAATTATGTCGATCAAGCTAATAACTGTTGCATTTATGAATGCTCATTGATGAGGATGAAGACTGACAGCGCTTACGTCCCTACCGCTTCAGCGCTAAATAAGTGCATTTTCTAAGGACCATTTAGAATATTTTTAAAATGACTATTGCTTTTTAAAGAAGAATAAGTGATCCACATGTTTTATTTAAAAACATTTTCGTTATTTTTTGCCGTTTAATGGACACTGGTCTTGAAATTTCAACTTTCGTTTGAAATACTTGAAAAAATAGATTTTACTGGTGCTTTTTAATGTCCAAGCCAATTATTTTTTTAAATGATTCTATGAATTTTGATTCTACGACTCTTCAGCTTTGAATCAAATTCAATTATGGCGAAATTAGGCCAAGTGCAGAACGACAGTGACCAAAAAAACCAAATCAAGTCAAAGTCGGTAGTCCGCTATTTTTGACGCCATTTTGGCAAGATCCGGCCACTTCTTTTTTTGGGAACATTGATTTGTTTTTTATCATTAGTCACAAGGATGTGCAATTTATAGGAATGTGGAGGGGAAGGGGTGCACGACAGGGCTCATAGACTATACCGATATACTTCAGAATTATGGCTGCACAAGTTGACTTTTGATCGGACGTTATTAGGTGCTTGATGGGTTTTCATAATAATCAAGGTTTACTCGCCATTTTTTTTCTAATGTTTTACCAACAACGTGCTTTGCTGAACCTGGTCCTCCTTATTCCGTCCCATCACCGGCACAGTGGTTCAAAAACCCTAATTTCGAGACCAAAATTCAAAAAAACGTTTCGCTGTAGTGTAAAGTTTTAGTGGTGGAAAGTGTTCAATATTAACCAGCTAATACTAAACACTTGTCAAAACATGAAAGGATTAGACCCTGTAGCTTCTTCTCAAAGTCGGCATCAGTTGATAATGTCAAATTGAATGAGAATGTTCCGAAGTAAACTGTACCCAAACTGAATGAGTTTGAAAAAAAAAATAGTTCTCCCACTTTTCTCTTCTAGGACTCATCATCAGCAGGTATCTTGTATTTTAATATGGATTCCGTTATGATTAAGTAATTTTGTTTCTTAATTTTAATTCTTTAGGTGATTACTTGCTCGCACCGCAAGGGACGTAAGTTTTTTTTATATGAATCTGATACTAAAGTCTTTCTTAGTTAGCTCTAAAAATATCAGCTGCTCGTTTTTCCTCTATTTAGTTTATGATTTTTATGAAACTGAAGTATCTACTTTTAAAATTAGTCTTAGGCTGAAATCTCAACTAGATTACTTTTTTTTCCAATGTGTTCATATTTAAGTTTGTTTATATATATTATTCTCCTACAATATTCCTTTTTTGTATCTTTATTTTATGCAGGTCGAATCGTCAGGATTTAATAAGTAGTTACAACCGTTTTATTTTATTTTTGACCGCTACCCGGGACATCTCTTTCTTAATTTAATATTATAAATATTTACTTTTTCGCATTTTTATGTAATAAGTGATTGATTGATTTTTATTTAATTGAATTATTTGTATTTTAATGAAGTAAAAGAAAGGATCGATTGACAAGAATCATTTTTTTTTTAATAACAAAAAAAATGTGTAATCCAGTCAGTTAGGAATTTAAATATATACCCAGAAAACGTTAATATAAAAATGAAAATCAAATATTTTAAACATGAAACTATTAATTTCCACATATAGTTAAATGGTTTACTTAGTCGAAAAAAAAAAAATAAACCTAGAAGAAATGCTCGATACCTAGTTTTTAGTTTATTTTTATATACATATTAAATTGTTTAGTTGGTCTTATGAAAAAAATGTCCAATACCTAGTTGTTTGTTTTATAAATATAGTTAAATTGATTACTTAAGCCAATCATTCGCGGTCCTACACTAGATATCGGACTACCGTTGAACTACGAATGGCGGTGTAGGACTGACTACATAGAGCGTGCAGAATGTAGGCTTCTCCGATCGTCTTACAAGCATTCCCCTCTCCTAACATCCTATCGCGTTGGATCGTGAGTAGAGCTGTCGTCCAAGAAACTCCACTTGTTTACTACTACGCCATTAATTGTTATCAATATTTGTTTACTATTAGTCAAAAACTGTAGGGTTTTTCCTCCTAGACTGTTATTTTACTGTTTTTTTTTTTGTTTTTTCTTATGGTTAGAACGTCTGGTTTTTTTTATCTACTATTAAATGCGTTCATAATTTTTATCTAATTAGAAAATAATAATTAGAGTGATTAGAAAAAAATTGGTTTGAAAACACATCTTCAGTTTTTTTTATTGCTTTATTTTCCAAACATGCAGTGCAATAAGCTCGCTAATGAAAATATTTTCTCATGTCCAAAATCCCTTATTATAACGTCGGAATGTTGGGATTGAATTAAAATATTAAATAAATAATGTGATTAAACCTGAATTCAATTATATTGAATTAAAGTAATATGAAAATCTATAAACTTTGTAAATTAAAACGTATAATACAAATATAAACCTTAAGTACATTTTTTATCATTTATCCTTATCTTATGCTAGAGGGATGATTTTGTTATCCATTCTTAAGTCATTTTTATAATCCTTCTTATCTATTTCATTTAATATTTTCAAATCACTGCAATTTATTCGGTTAATAAACATTATTTATGCCCAAATTTTCTTTTTCTTTTTTTTTTTTTTCAATAACGCCATAACAAGACAAATTGCCGACATTTTCCAATTTTTTAAAACATTGATAAGCTACGAGTCCAGGTTACAATAGCTGATCGGGTCTCTAGTAGGACCGTGAGTGGACGAATGAATCCAACTGTAGTCCTACTAAGTTGGATCGTGAATGGGTAGCTTAAGTCGTTAAAAACCAAAATTACTAATTAATAGCATCATAATATATTAACAAATTATAATGCAGCTTTGAAATTAGAACATAGGAATATAAATTGAAATTGTGGAATTGAATTTTTAGATTTAATGAAAATGGAAGTTTAGTTGAAAATGAATTTAATTTGTCCATTTCCGTGAGGTTGCTTTTTATTTTAATAATTTTTAAAATAATGGAATGGTTTAAATCGAAAGAAAAATTTGTTTAATTTGTTTTGGTTGGGTTTTGAGTACCGATTAAAGCTGGTAAACACCCACTGTAGGAAATTCCACCTATCTGTTTGATCATTTCCTTTTTACCTTTTTGTTTTGGCTAAAACTTACCTCATTAGTTAATATGGGTAAGTTTTAAATCAAATTTAAGTTTTAAGTCAAATTTTAAATCTATTTTAGTTTTAGGTAATCTTCGTTTTTGTTCTTAACTCATTGTCAGTTTAAACAAACCATATGCCTTGAACGTATGTATCATCTGATTCATTTTTAAACAAATTTTTTCATTGCATTTTCTCTCTCCCCTTCCCAAATGTGTGATATGGGAACGAGTTGAAATTAATGTTTTGCTCTAAAGCATAGTTTACTAATTAATTATATGTTATTCTATTTACTCACCTTCAAAACTTATATTCAACATGCTACATTTTGATAGAATTTTTCAAGATATTCAGATGGGACAGGAATAATAATGGTTAACAAATTAATAAAAGTGTTAGCATTATTTATTTTTTTAAATATAATCTTTACAAATTGGCACGACATATTTGGTCAAAATACTCATGGGCACATAAAAAAATATACAGTAATGAGCTTAAATATTACAAATTATTACAGCATAATTACACATCAGTCTTTCGTTAATTTGGTAGTTAAATGTAACATATATTGTCTAATTTTTCGGCAGTAGGAGCATTAATTGATTCAGGCACGGCTATATAACCCAGTATGGTACACGGCTATACACATTGGTCAAGCTCAAAATTAGTGACAATTGAATTTATAATTCAGTTGTAACATTAAAACTTGGATTATTAGGAAGTCTAAAGAATTTTAAGAAAGTTCAAAGACATATAATCTCCAAAAATGTTTTGGTAACATTATCGCACTGCGGCTCCAAGATATTGTCGGGACCAGCAACACACTACAACTACTTTCGATACGGGTTCCGGACTTCTGTTACAGAAACATATTTTCATTTCTGCCAAACTTAACCTAGCCAAATCTGCTCTGTTTAATCACAATTTTTGAAAAAAACCCATGTATCCTCACCATTTTATTATTCCTATAAAATTCTATGTCAACCGCCACCATAGTGTTGATTTTCTTAAGTTTTCGTGTTCTTTAATAAATAGACGGTTGAGCCGCTTGTGATGTTGGAATAAACCCGGAGGATTATCTCCACTATTTACAAATCCACATATCATGCAATATAACCAAAACATGGAAATACATCGCCAGCAGATAGGAACCCGTCGCGATTGCTGATGAGTCAGTTCAGGCGCCATCTCAATGTTGGAGCCGTAGTGCGATAGCATTACGAAATTTTTGAATTAAAGAATTTTTGTGTGGTTATAACCCTTTTTCAATATGTAACCATTTATTAGTAGAAATGCAGAATACTTACAACACTAACACCAACAAATAATTATTACAACCTTTATTTATAAAACAAAAATAAAACCCTGTTTTATACAGTTATAAAATTATTAAAAAATAAATACTTTTTATGTTGGTTTTATTTCGTTAATCAGTACTGTTCTCTCGTGGTACACTAATTCCTAGATTATAACTTCGTCAAATTCTTACATTAAGAATATACTTTTAAGTTATACAAGTATTGATATTACGTACTAAAACGTAATAATGCCATTGATGAAAAAAAATATACACAACGAACTTATAGTCTAATAATAATATATAATAGAAAACAAAATAAATGAAATGACTATACCGAAATCGGTACATACCCGTAGTCGTTTTTAACAGTACCTTGAGTAGCCCTTCCTCTACCATCCATCTACAATCATAATTTTAAATGCAACATAAAATCAAACCAAGATTTTATGTTTAAATATATTTTAAATTAATATACTGTACAACAGTAAAATTGATTGTGTTCTCTTATAAACCAAATGGTATTGTTCAGGGCACTGGTAGTACTGTAATAAAAAAATACTAATTACTTAGTAACTAAAGAGGTGAGCCTCCATCCCATTCTTCAGAAAGCTCTTCCTCAGATTCAGTCATAGTGAGGTTATTGTTATTGTTGATGTTTTTATTTTTATGCCTGATAGATAGGTCTTCAGGTTCGGTCTGCTCAGGCAAAGAAAGGTAAGCAGGAAGGACATTGACAAGAGCTTGCGCTTTCCTGTCCCTCGAATCACACTTGTGATGGAGGAGGTGGTGTCGCCTCCTGAACTTGGCACCGCACAAGCCACAGCCGAATGGTTTTTCTCCCTTGTGAATGAGAGAATGAGCCTTGAGTTGGTTCGAATCGGCGAACCTCGAAGAGCAGACCTGGCAAGCGTAAGGCCGTTCCCCAGTGTGTACCCGTAAATGCCTTCTCAGATTAGCCACTTGCACGAAGTACCTGTCACAATGGTCGCAATGGTATGGTTTTTCCCCTGTATGTGTGCGTATATGAGTGCGGAGGTGATGGTCCCGCCGAAACCTTCTATGACACTCAGGGCATTCGAACGGCCGTTCTCCAGTATGGGTTCTTTCGTGATTTTTAAGAACATGCTTGTGCTTGAAGGATTGGTTGCAAGTGAGGCAAACGAAGGCTCTATCCCTTCCAGGAGGAGACTCGTCGTCCTTCTTCTTCCTACCTCCTGTCTCAGGTGGTGGAGCTGCCCAAAGTAAGGAATGCGAGAAGAGGGACCCACCTCCAATCCCATGGAGAGCCAAAAGACCCGGCATTCCCGCTGCTAACAGACCGGCCTCGCTGCCACCTTCTTCTCGGTTGCTTGCCTCTTTCATCGTGCACCTTCCGACGCCTACTACTGAAGTCAAGCCTGAAAAAGGAAGAGAAATCATAAAAATAATGCCTAAATTTCAAAATGAAGACATTGGAAAAGATGCACAGGTTATTTTATAAAAATAAAAGTAAACAATTAAAATAATAAAAATATATATATTGATAAATGTACATACATAGTTTATAAAGTTTAGTAAATAATCTAGGATAGGAAAGGAAATTTAGTAAAATGAGGAAACATGTTCACTTAACCCCTCCCCCTAAACCATTTTGATTCAGAACGCAGTATACAAGATCTATTAAATATTTTAACATAAATGATTTTAAAATTTAAATTTTTATAATTAATTTATAGTTTAACTTCTTATTTTATTTTATTTTTTTTCTGTAGTTTTAAGAATCAACAAAACTATCGTACTTTATATAGATAATAGAGGCATTATATAATATAACTAATTTATTTATAAACAAGAACTTATATGATTTTATTATTCCATTTAAAAGACTTCTTTAAATAAGAACTTAACATTTACTTCTTTAAACTTTAAGCAATCATTTTTCCACTTTATAGACTAAATTATTTTATAAAATATACGCTATACAGTTATTTATAATAATGTGTATAGCTAATTCCTTTATGATTGGATTAATTTATTTTAATTACCATCTTAAGATCAAATTTTATTCTATGTATAAATAGAATAGGATAATTTAAAGAAGTTCCAGAAGTATGAAAATTTCCATCAAATAAATTAACTGGGAAAATCGTTTCCTCGTTGCGTCTCCGAAAAAGGAAAACGAAAAAAAACGTGGGAGGCGGTGGTGGGGCAGGAGCCATTTTGTTAGGGGCGAGATCGATCCTGGCTCCCGATTGGCCCCTCACCATCGGACCCCTAAATCTATATCCACTGGACGTCAAAGCCAATCTCCTGGTCAGTTTTCCCTTTGTCCTGGCTAATGGAGGGGACTTGGACAATAGAAACTGCTTCTATTGTCATGGAAAATAATGCTAATTTTATCTAACAGCTAGGGGGTCAACGGGATACAGGATTTGTTAATACAGCAGATGTTCACCTTGGAGGGTATGCAATAAATAAATTTAGTAAAATACACGAAAGCCACCTAAACTGCTTCGAAAGAGCGCTAACCTAAAGGAAGAAACATCGTTTATAAATTTACTCTGTTTTTTTTTGTTTGTTTTTTTTTGTTTTTTCTATAAAGATAATATTAGAATTAAAAGAAAAATCGAGTTTGCAGAATTTATATTATTCCTTGTTATTTGTTAAGAGTATGACTAGGGTAAGTGCTCATACCTTTACATCTTAAATCAGGGGTGTCAAACTCAATTAAGGACGCGGGCTCCATCACATTTACAAATTTTCTTAAAATGATATTTTAAAGTGAGGATTCAGGAATATGGACAGAAAATTTAAACATTTTATGTAATTATGTGAATTTAGGATAATCATAGGTAACATTGCATTACAATTGTCTTATTTAATTTATTTAGAAAATTGTGGGCCAGAAAAAATCTACAGGATGACCGCATATGGCGTGCTTGACACCCTTGTCTTAAATTATCCAGATCACATACAATTTCATCAACATATCGTTGACTTGGAAGAAGAGTGCCACCATACGAAATTATTTGTTTTTCCTCTTTATATGCTTCGAAAGCACCAATTGTAGTATTTGTCTTCAAGAAAAAAGGCTAGATTTTGAGTTTCAATATTTACCAAAATAAAAGATTATTGTTAGTTTAGCTATTATAAGTTTAAACATAATGATTTCTTTCAACCTGTGACTTTATAAAGACTGTCTTGATAAAGATAATAACAAATTGTTTTTAATATTTCAATATTAATATCATGCTCCTTAGGTGACTAAAATGTATCAATTTCGCTTCTATATGAAAAGGTAATTGAAAACATCATTTATGTTAAACATATTCTTTATTATTTAAAAAAAAAATCAACAAAATATTTTGAGTTTATTTTTTAAATTCAATTAATTGTTTGCAGTATTTTTTTAATGAAAAATTGTACAATTTGATTCATGAATCATAATTAAATTATCAAAAAATGAAGATTAAGTTTTTTTGAAAAAACAAAAAGGGTAAGTAGCATTGACTAAGAAAATGTCCGATTTGATTTTTCATCAGAGAGTCGAGAGGCAGCGATAAATCTAAATAGGCAATATTCAAACCTTTCTGAAAAAATCCACTTTTTGTGTCGTTGCACTCTTCTTCCAAACGAACGATATGAAAAAAGTGAACAAATCGTATTTTTATCATTATTACTTTATTTTCAAACAAATAAACAAAAAAAAATATATATATATATATATATATATATATATATATATATATATATATATATATATATATATATACATTTTATTCATGTAAACCGTGATGAAAATATCGTTATTACGTTAAATTATATTATATTATATTACGTTAAAATATCGTTATTTTATTTCTCGAGTTATGATGTTTAATTCATGTATATGCTGCATTTATTTATTTGAATGGGTTCATTTTGTTCCATTTGTAATATTTCCTATGGTATTAACATTTGATGTATCGATATCTAACTCAGATCCATTGTTAGTTGAATATATATATATATACATATATATATATTTATATATATCAGGATAATAAATAAAACTGTTATAAATTAATCAATACATAATAAAAACAATTTAATATTGAAGCAATGTATAATAAATGTTACTTTATGTAACTATCGTGTAAGGATATTAAACCTAACAAATAATAAAACAAAAAATTATCAGCTTTACTTTGTTGCTACTTAACTTCATATACATTATTCATCAGGTTGTTTTTAGAAGATTGGTAAATACGAAGTCTCAAAACGTACAACCTACAACTAATCACACTTTGTCTCTTGTTTAAACTTAAGAAAAGCTTCTTAAGCTATATAACCCTATTTTATTTTTTTAACATATAATTATTTTGTCTTCCTGACGATTAATAGTTATGTTATTTCACAAATCTAAGCATTTTCCGTTTTAATCTTCTTTTTATTAGTACGCGTTTTCTAATTTTCATGACGCCTCTGCAATGGCGTCGGGTAACTTGTTCAAACCGTCTTCCGGATTTGGTAGGGACTCCTTTATTGATTTTTCCATCCTAACCTCACCCCCACTCTTCCTATTGTGTATTTTGGTGCAAAACCTGATAGCTCTGGATAGTACATAGTTGCAAAAAACTAAATCTATAAATAGACAACAAAAATATTTATTTATATTACAAAAACGTAAACTATAAAAACCTCCGGGCTGATAATGTGATGTATCAACACTTATTAGATTTTCATTATTACTCCCTAACAATTAACAATAAGTAATAATTATAGGTTAATTGATTTTTAAAAAAAGCTCTATGATTTAGCCTTTTTTATTCAACAATAATTATCAGATTTATGGCAAATGACACAATTTATATATTATTTAAAATTAATCAATTAATCTTTCTTTATAAATTGATAAATAGAGCTTAGTATTCATTGGGAGACTGGTCTTTGTGTTTATCCAGCCCCTGATTTTAGTGTTAGTCCTTTGCGGGCGAAAATGATTTTCCGCAAAATCGGACACACACCATCTCTCTAATGACAAGTAAACAAAAGATATTGTGAACAAAAATTATTTAATCTACAATTGTATGACTGTTTTTTTTGAACAACTAATTCCAATTTAAAAATTAATTGAGTCAGTTCGGTACATCCCCAAATATAAATATTTAAACTCTAAATTACGTCCTCAGAAACGAGTATAGTTTCCGTAAATAAATAGATTTAACATCAGCAGATTATTTCTCCCCCTCCCCCCAAAAAAACATCAACGGTTGCTTTCAGGAGTTTAAATCACTTACGTATACAACCCATTACCGAACGCTTTAAATTTAAAATTAAAATTAATGGTAATACTAACGAAATATAACTTAAAAGGCATGCAAGATCAATCTATTCTTTAGGAGGTATAATAAAAAGAGTTATACTTATGTATCACTAATTAAAATGCATGCATCCTAAAATTTGTATTAAATCTGATCCTTTTTTTTTTCAGCGAGTCATAAAACGAATATATAGAATACAAATATATTTTAGAAGATAAAATCACAATATGATATGACTGATAACGAGTGATTGAATGAAGGGGTTTGAATGGGTCCCCTATAAATTTATATCCACTGTACCTGTTGCCTTGGCGTGGAAGGGTTCTTTTCATTGTTCGGTTCTTTTGTACCAATCATGTTTTTAATGGACATAAAGAAGCAGGTTCTTCTTTTTAAAAAAAAAAAAAAAAGAATACAAATCATTTTTATATTAACCTGCTAGATGACAGTTTTCGAGTGAAAATTCCAAAAGTATTTGAGTTAGAAACGTTAAGTTTTGAATTAATAGATTATAAAAGCTTGAATTGAAATAAAAGCTTATAATTATTAATAATTAAGATTAGTTTAACTTAAAAGTGTATTTTTAAAAAATATTATTTTTTTTAATATTCGTTAAACTAAAAATTCTTTAACTTTATAAAAAAAAGAACAGTATTTTAATATTGTTCAAATAATCTTTTTTTTTGTTCATTATATTATGTGAGAGAGAGACAATCACTAGCAGGTAATGGTATTTATATAAAATTAATATCTATACATTTTTATTTTATTCATATGCATTTATTTGTATAAATTTAGTTCTCTCTGGTTCGTTCATTTTTCTCTCTTCTTTTTACTATTTCTGTATCTTCTTTCTGTTTCTTTTTCTTTATAACCCCCCCGCCTCCCCGATAATTTAAATATAATAAGCCTCGGTAAACGCTGAAATAAAAATCTACAAAAAATGTAAAACTGTAATATGATTTAATTTATAATTTGATTTAATTATTTGTAAAAAAACAACTTCCTGTGACAATTATTTTGATTATTAAAAAAAACATTTTTATAATACTGTCATCGACGTTTCGAAGTCCTTCGTCTACAGGATGCGTATTTTCTACAATACAACAAAAACCAATTACAACCAATGACTATTCATAACATTAATTTACACTAAATTTCGCTACATATTACCTTTAAAAATACACAGTTCCCTCCCCATGTCCCCACATCCGTACAATTTTACTTCGTCCATATATATATTGTTACATTATACAATATTCAGGGGAGTGGCACTGCTTGCATATCCCTGTCACACTACCAACACTGAAATCCATGCATTTATTGTCATATGTCTGCTCACCTATTTTTTTCACACTTACTATTATTATATACTATACGAAGTAAAATTGTACAGATTTGGGGAAATGGGGAGGGCACTGTGTATTTTAAAGGTAATATGAAAATTTAATATGTAACAAAATATGGTGTAAATTAATGTTATGAATAGTCATTGATTGTAATTGGTTTATATTTTATTGTAGAAAAGAAGCATCCTGAAGAAGAAGAAGAAGGACTTTGAAACGTCGAAGACAGTATTATAAAAATGTTTTTTTAATAATAAAGATAATTGTCAGGGGAAGTTGTTTTTCACAAATAATTAAACCATAATATATTGATCTTCCCCAATATTAGGATATTATTTAATATACTAATTAATAACTTTTTTGCTTTGCGTCAAAGAAAATATACTCACAGTTATCAAAAAGGAAATCGAACGAACGTTTCAAGAAAAAAGAGTAGGGGAGGTCGAAAGTTTTTTTCTGGCCTCCTTCTACTTCTTTTTTTTTTTTTTTACGCCGTACAACAAATGATTTGAGCGAAACTGGTAGTAAGAAAAAATTTAAATATAATGGACCTTGGGGCAAGTTTCCAGGAAAAGATTGGGCTCAAAGAGAAAGCAGAGGGAAAAAAAGAAGAGGGTTGCGGCGGGGGGTGGGGGGTTGTGTGGAGAGTACTGGCGTCGTTACGAGGACCTAACCCCAACTAGTTATCTATTTATTACACAACCCTTTGCACTCACAGTCTTCTGGCAGGTTGGGACTGTTTTTTTTTTCCTTCACTTTCCATGTAACCTGCTGTGGCCACCAGCGACAAAAGAACAAAAGCAATAGGCCCAAAACAGTAGCAACTACTGTTGGAAAAAAGGTACCCAACTGTCTGGTTTTATTTTGAACTGCCTTCTACAATGCTTCTTAAAAGAATTTTCTACAGGCTTGGCCAAACCACTGACTTTTATACTTATAACTAAATAAATATTATTTTTAATTGCATATAATATGAAATCATTGAGTTGTATTGAAATAATCCCATCAGTTCCTTCCTGTTTTTAATAATTTTTTTTATCAAAATAACCTGTTAATAAGAAAAGAAAAAACAATTTAATTTCTATATTATTTTGTACGGAAGAATTACGTTTTATTTCTTTTATTTTAGGTAATTTTTTGCAGTATCCTTATTCTTATATTAAAATTTATTCTTCAAGTTATTTTTGCCAATGTTTCGTGGATATGTTTCCCCATCTTCAGGACTAACCTCTTATATAATCATCCATGTCATCTCATTGATGGTGTCATCTCGCACTATTGACAAGATCATTTAAATAATTACTATTATTTCGTCGTAATTTTAATTGTCACTATTTCT
The DNA here is from genome assembly GCA_948150685.1 of Rhaphigaster nebulosa. Classification (NCBI taxonomy): domain Eukaryota; kingdom Metazoa; phylum Arthropoda; class Insecta; order Hemiptera; family Pentatomidae; genus Rhaphigaster; species Rhaphigaster nebulosa. Next base: position 68,559,351 of record OX411307.1, on the reverse strand, counting down.
TTCATTATAACGTGTAAAATCTTATCAAGATGAGGTTAGGTAAATCTTGCAATGTAATAAATATGGCAAAAATGATATAAAAAAAAATTCTCATAAAAGAATAAGGATACAAGGAAGAAATTACTTCACAAAAATTAACTTTAAAAAAAAAATGTATATAATTACTTGGTTTATTATTTATTTATTTTCAGCTGAATACAGTTGAGTTTCATAAACTATTCGAATTTCGTCCGCTAATTGTCACGATCATAATAAATTAATGGCATTTGAAATTCCTAAGTTGAAAATTTGTAGAAAACGAGAAAAATAGAACCAAGAGTTTAATAGATTGACTGTAGGTCTTCTACTTAGGCAGATGAAAGCCATACTAAATGGTATTGCTTTTTATAACCATGAACAAAATTTCTCTGTTTTTCAATAAATAAAAAAAAAAGTTATTTAAATAGATACCTTAGCAACAGCCGTCAGAAAAAAAAAAAACAACATTAAGTTATTTAGAATTGAATAAGTTATTATGGCTTGGAGTCTTTAAAAAATCCATATTTATATTTAATTCACTGTAACCTTGTAGTTTTAGGTTATCGCACGGACGATTGCATACGTAAAAAAAGAAGCTATAAACACTCCTGTAAAAAAAAAAAAAAAAATCACCTATAGAATAAGATAAACAATGCGGTTAGATCAGTGCGCTGCAAAGAAAATTTTTTTTTATTGTGCATACAAATCCACACAGTACACCTTACAATATATACTATTCTATATTTATACTCAAGAGCAATTTTTGGTTTATTTACGATATTTAATTATTTCATAAATAGTTACGAGCATATACACTCATTGAAATACATTACAACATGAATATCGATGAACTGAATTTTAGCAAACCCGAAGGTACGGGAGCGTCTTTCTATAGTCAACATACCTTCATATCTACTGACCTCCAGTATTATTTATTTTTAGAATAAATATTAAACTGAAGAAGAAATGCAAATAATAAAAAAGAGAAAAAAAAAAAAGTAGTAAATGTAAACAGTTACAATTAAATATATAATTCCGAGTATTTAAAATTCGATAATAATTTACAAACATATTTTAGGGTATTAAAAAACAGAAGATTGAAAATAGTTCGAAATTGCGGTTTTTTTTTTTTTAATGGGATAAACAAATTAATAAGTTTGTCTACAAAAAACATTTCTATATAATTAAATATATATTTTTTAAATGATTTGTAATTTAATAATAAAAAAATTCGGATGTGACCGAATTCTTTTTTTTTATATATATATATATTAATATATCATAAAAGACAATCAAATCAAATTTAATTAGTTATTTATTTTCTGGAAAAATAATTAAGGAAATAATGGGTGTAGATAAAGAGAATTAATATTAATAGTAAATAAAAAAAAAAATGACAATAATATCATAGTAGATGAGACAAATTAACAATAGTTAATACCTTTGTGAAAAAAATTTTAAAAAGAAGTGGATATAGGAACAAAGAAACATTGTGATAAGAATGGGCAGAAAAAATATTTAAAGAAAAGACACTTAAAAATGGACCAACCAGTTCGAAACGTAGTGTAGAAGGAATTGAGTGAATGAAGGATGTTGAAGTATGATGGGTTGCATTTTTTCCAGAAAATAAAAAACAATTAAATTAAGATAAACCCTTTAAAAGAAAAAATATATAAAATCACAATATCTTGGAAAAGTTGAGGACTAATCCTGTTGATACCAATACGGCTTTACAGCAAACCAACTATTCATATTTATTATTTAATTATAAATATAAAAAAAATCTGTAAACATATAGTTATAAAATTCCTTTAAGTGAGATAGTTTTATATCATTTTTCTCCTTAGTTCATACATAAGGATCATAGAATTTTTTTTTTTATATGTATAATCAATGCAAAAAAATTATTTCTTATAATATTATTTTAGTCTCGATCTTTATATAAAAATATGATAGCAATCATACTTCAATTATTTTTATTATGGGTAATGCGCAATGAGCTGATAAAACATCCTGAAGTGTGAGTTGTCACTTTTTTACTAGATGTCGATATTTAAAAAAAAAAAAGTTAGTTACATTAATGAGCTAAGATGAGTAACTAGTGAATTAATGGCCATATGTTATTTTTAGATTGGAGATAGGCGAAATTACCTGAGGACCCCACAACGAAATTGTTACCCGCCTCTGCTCTGCGCCTGCCACCGTCCGGTAAAAAAAATACAGGAAAAACTCGAAGGGTATAAAAAAAAAAAAAAATGGCTTCGTCCACAGTAACTGCTGCGTTTCGTAGCAATGGATATAATTAATTTAAAAAAATACAAATGTTTTTTGCAATATAAGAACAATGAAAAAAATTAGTAATTAAAAGCATCAGTTCTAAGAAATAAGAACGAAAAACCCCATCAAATTAATGATTGATTTTTGTTATTTAATTTTAATATTAATCTATTAACTTAATCATAAACGATTATTATTATAGTTAGTGATTATTCTAAACTTGCATTAGTTAATCAGCTATAATATTAATCAAAAAGTAAATAATCGACATTAATTTTTTTTTTAAATCATATGATTTTGTTGTTAGGTTGATAATTTATGATCAGTTATTTGTGCATTATTATTAATAATTTTGAAATATATACGTATAAAAAATGATATAAATATTTAATAATCCATTAATATCTTCAAAAGTTGTATTCAACTAATATTAAAAATGGATAACAATATTAGAGTAGTATTAATGCCAAGATCTAGAAGACGCTGACAAACTGAAATGCATACATAAATTAAAATTTAGAACAAAAATATGTAACTTACATACTTTTAGAGATTAATAATGAAATTTCATGAAAATGTAAATATTTTTATTTTAGAGATTAATAATGAAATTTCATGAAAATGTAAATATTTTTATTTAAAAGGTTTTTTAAACAATATCTAATTATTTAAATAGAAGTGAATAAATTAAGTACGAGGATTAAACTTCATTCTATGAGAACGTTAACCATCTCCATTTCTACATCTATTCCATTTTTAGAAAATGATGGACAAATATGTTTATGTTTTATTATGTGATTAATTAATTTTTTTTCTACGTAGCATTAGAATAAGTGCTTATAATTTCCATTGTATTACATATTATATGTTAGTTCGCAACAAGTAAATACTACACAAAAACAATGGCAATTTTAATGCAGAATCATGAAAAGTTAAATTGGTCCTGGTTAAAAATTCTGGTTTTGAAATATACATTTCCAGAAAATAATCCATTAATTAACAGCTTATAACACAGATAAATATTGAAGTACGCAAGAATGATGCCTAAAAAAATTATCTTGATAACTGAAACCTATTATTATGATTTTAAAAAAAAAATCGCTAATACAATTAAAATTTCGTATCGAGTAATGCAAATACTAGGAAGTGATTGGTCACAAAGGTATTGTGCTTTTGTAAATTATGCAAATATTTACATATTATGTAATATTTACCAAAGTATATTTTAATAAATATATCATTGTGAATTTAAGAAAGTGAATGACTCAATAAAAAATATATATATATATATATTCTGTTCTTTTTGTATTATACTTTTATTTTTGACCAATTTTATTGATTCAGTGATACACTTTGCAGATACATCATTTATTTACATAAACTTTAAATGATTTAAAAGACTTAAATTTGTTTTTATCATATTCAAATATACCCGAAGTCCTATAAAACATAGGTATCGCTGACGGTAATGTTTTCATTAAGTTCAGAATCTTGAAATAATTCTGTATGCCGATAAAGGGCCGCCTCGTCATAAACTATATCTATAATTCTTATTGAGGTAGGTCTATTTATAACTCGGAAAATACTTATGTAGTTATCTGTGACTCGCGATTACAGTTTCTTCCATTTATCTGTATGTCTATTGAATATTCTGTAAGTAGTTTTTTTTAATTAATTACTCCATTTGTACGTTGTTTCTCCGCCATATCCACATACACGATGCAAGGGTTCCATTTAATAAAACTAAAACACACTTTAAAACGTTATCACTAAAGAAAACAAAAACGAATTTACAAATATATATGGCCTAAAATTAACTCGCAATCCATGGTTTGCATGTTGAAAGATGACCAGATACACTTCCTGAAGAGCAGAAGACAGCCTTGAGAACGACTAAGCGGCAGTTCGATGTTCACTGGTTCCCGAATTGACATAAAAAATAATTAACTAAATTGAAACACAAAAAATGTTAAAAGCTCACAACACTGAAGAATATCACTGAACTGATGTTTAAGACACCAGAATCATTTCCGCTTCAACGTCTGGATCTTCTTGCATTTCCGATTCACAGTAATTTATATAGTAAACATTTTAAAATTAGTAATATTTTAAATATTTAAACAAAAAGTTAAATTAAGGAGAAAAATATACATAGAAACAATAAAATTTCATCAATGTCACATCAAAATTTAAATAAAAGTAACCACAAGCATTATAGTAAAACTGGTAATGATATAATATCTTGATTAGTAATATTCTTGAAGACTATTAGTTCTAGTGTAAAATAAAATTTATATGGATATATGTTTTTCAAAAGTTTAATAAATTGCATTTACCCTCATTTCTGAAGATTCCACACAAAATAATTTGAAAATTAACTATGAATTATAATATTGAATTATTTTTATTGGTGGGCTGATATCAACATTAGGTTGTTTACTGATATCAGTCACTAAGAATTGCTTTGGCAAAAAATAAAAAAATATTTTATCATATAACAGCTTGAGCAATTTCCTGAATCAACTACATATGCACTGAAAGATATGAGAAAAATGCAATATGCAGTATCAAGTGACATGGATATGCAGGTATGAATGTATGACAAGATGTACTCACCCTTGGCTGGGTTGTTGGTTGCGTGTATGAGAGACAAGGCCATGTAGGTGTTATAAGGGCGAAGGCATGACAGGAACTAACCTAAGGCAACCTCCCCCCCACCAGCCCAGTTTTGGGTCAGAATACCCTCTTTCCCCCACCCCAGGGTTTTTTTTCCTACCTTAATCGTACGCGCGTGCCACCATTATCTCCACCCTTCCGCTTTGGTCCTTTTTTTAAAGGTAACAGCTTTCCTGGAGTACGCCACCCCGTTCCCGGTAACATAGTCAACTAACTTCATTAGTAGATTAAAAAAATATATTAAAACATCTTTAGAGAAACATTAATATAAATGAAATATTTTGAGGCCTAAAAATAAACAGATACAAAACCAATATAATGAAAGGTAAGAAACTTCCATATATTTCGGTTTTGTATTCAAATCCGGTCATTTAAGGAGAATTAACCTATTTATTTTACGGCGTTTACCAAGACACGAGTGTGATAACAGGTGGTAAAGGTGAATCTATTTAATACTTTCAAATCCAACTATTTAAACGAAAGCTCTTTTTACGATCTTCATAAAAAAGTAAAAATAAACCTTGCGAGTGCTAAAATAATACAATCATTTTTTGTAAGTCTTTTCCAACATTGTACAAAATGTTTTTGATGAAAATTTATTCTGGGACTTTCAGTCCTCTCAGAATAACAGATATTTTCAATAATTGCACTATTTGTCCAGCTTATATACAGTGAATAAATTAAGAAAAAGTTAAATAATAAAATGAAATACAGAAGATTGTAATAATTGCAGACATATAATCATAAACAAATATCTATGTTTACCTATTTACACTAACAAACGATAAAGATAATATACATGAAACTATAAACAATTAAAATGAAGATATTTATAATATATATATATATATATATATATATATATATATATATATATATATATATATATATATATATAACAAACGATAAAGATAATATACATGAAACTATAAACAATTAAAATGAAGATATATATATATATATATATATATATATATATATATATATATATATATATATATATATATATATATATATATATATATATATATATATATATATAAAACTTTAATACTTACATAAATGCGGAAGATTGATAGTTAAGGAGGTGGAGAAATAGTTGATGCTTGAAGGAATTGCGAATGGAGTTGGGTAAGGAATTCCGAAATGAAGTAGCGCGAAAGGTAATGGATTTTTTGAAGGAGGCAGTTCTATGACAGAGTATATATAAGTTTGTAGGTTAGGATCTGGTGATTAAAGAGTGTACCGATAAAGAATATAAGGAGGCTTTTTTGTTTTGAAGGTTCGGAAAAGTTAGATATCTAGGAAGTATTACCGTCAGAAAACAGGGTGAAGCCACTTTAACTTGCCATACCATTTTCGGGACAGAAAAATAAAAATCATTGGAAGAACTATACACAAATTTATGTAGTAAAAGATGCTTTATTAAAAATAAGGTACTGTACATCAATAATAATGTCATTAAAAAAATTCGTTTGTCGATATATATATACTTTGCTTATTCGATTTATTGTTCTCAAAACTTTAAGTTATTTTAAGTTGCTTTAGGTTCTTTTGCTTCGCCTTCATAATTGTTGGTTTCTTGCAAAGTTGGAGTTCCCCGATAACTAAGAGATGTGCATGAGAAGGAATTTAGTTAAAGAACCTTGATGTTTCATAGGAAAAAAAGCTTTGTGCATATCGAATTTAAAAAAAAATTAATTAATTAATTGTGGATTAAAAATTTCCCATAGATAACGTTGATAAGAAGAAATATAAATTAAATAAGAAAAAAGATGTTACTCAGTTTTACAATGCAATAGATATTTGGGGAAGGCCTTGTTTTAAAAAGGTATTAAAGTTTAATAACACTTTCTGAAAGGGACTCTTAAGCTGGGTACGCACTTGAAACAAACTGCCGTTCCGTTCCTCCGAATCGAACAAATCCCTGGATCAGGACGGCAAAACTTCAAAGAAATGATGTTCGGAAAAACGAATCGGAGCCAATCGCTCCGTTGGCGGTTTTCCCCGTCGCATCAGAGAAAATTTCGGAATGGGGTGAGACTAGCGTGGACGGTATCGAAGGTACATCATTCCGTTCCTCCGTTCTTCGAATTCCCCTCTCCCGCCCGTCGTCGCCCGTCTCTTGTCTGTTCTATGAATTTTCATTATTTTATCAGTTTGGGTTTGGGCATGGTTGGTTACTTCTCCGTGATAGAAAAGGCTAATTAAGCACGGAGTGAGGAAAAGATGAAATCCTCCATTAACGCGGTTTTTTCTTCCTTTTTTTCAAAACGTAATCAATCAAAAATTCCGTGGCTGCTGACACTTGCTGCTGAGATGCCATAATTGATTCTGGGGCGAGAACTCAACCACAACTTCAGAAGAACGCTCGATTCTCCCGATCGCCTTCCTGTATCCAATTCGTACGGAACGATAATCGGAACGCTGTCTTGTTCTCCGAAAGAATGTTCGGATCGGTGGTACGGGTACGGAGGAACGGAACAGCAGTTACGTTACAAGTGCGTACCCAGCTTTAACTTCCATTCTCTGACACTTTTTTATATAACCGACCGGTAATTGGAGTGCGATTTTGGCTTGAATTTAGGATGTATTTTTCTTTCTGTGAACGTTTTCTTAACAACAATCATCAAATATATAAGAGAAGTTGAACTTGACTAAAGATGGGTAAGCAGGATGAAAAAAAAAGACGTGACAAAAAAGTAAAAAAGTACATTGACAATGTACTTATTCCTTCAATTATTTTTGTTGTACAGTAAGCGAAAACAAACAAATTTTAAAATTTTCAACTTATTTAAAAATAACTTATAGTTAAAAATTATAAGCCACGTTATAATGAGGACCACTGTATATGTATGCATATATTTGTCTACAAGTCTAATTTTGAATCACCTCTTTTTTTTTCTTGGCAAATACAAATGTACACCGCACTTCTGATCCTTAGCTATTAATTAAAAAAAAAATCACCATTCTGATCAGATAATTTGCATCTATCTGCCCGATATACACTGACAAAACCCGTCTGGAGCAGAAACATTCCCAACAATTTTGACCGGATTTCTCAACTATATGTATTAAATATTTTAAATTGTACAACTATATTATTAAATACTGTAATTTTTTCCCAACTGTTTTGGATTTGAACTTTTCCCTTACCTGTTGCGAATGTTGACACTAGACAATTATAATTTTTATTTCTATTCAAACCCAATATTGTATTGACAAAATCCCAATTTCTTAACTCAAAATGTATAAATATTTATATAATATAAATATTTTAGTAAAATGTTTTACCACTATTTTCGCAGTTTGAAGTAGGTTCTCAAATTTCCCAACTTTTTGGGTTTTGAAATTATTGGAGGATGCGACTTACCAGCGTTGTCTTTGATCGGGGGTTTTCAAAGCTTTAAGCTACCGAAATATGGCTGTGATCTATGGAAAACCGTAAAAATGTTTACAATTTTTAATAATGTCAAAAAAGAGAGTCGTGTTACATAGATCTCAGCTAACAACTTCCACTTACTCAAGAGATAAAGAGACGCCCACCTCGTCCGTGACTTATGTGTAGAGAACCTTACCATGCACGGCTATTACTAGTGTAGGTAAGGCAAATGACAAAAGGGCAAAAATGAGTGAATTTAATTAGGCCAACTCAGTACCTGAAGATCAGCTTTTGAAAAAAAACAATATTAAATATGCCTTTGATAACGATTCGTAATTAAATCTTGAAAAGCTAGTAAAATAGTAATAATTAGTTTCATTGGAAATTTTAAGATGGCTGTAAAATCGATAGATCACCTGTTAGATTTAATACTTAACAATCTGCGGGCACCTACATGGTCCATAGAAACCAGTGACGTAGTACCATGGTCAAAAAGATAAGGAAATTACCACCGACATTTTAAACAATGTTACAGTAGAATCTCGATAATTCATATCCCGGTAATTCGTATATCCGAATAATTCTCATGGATTCTTTGGTCTTCTGAAAAGCTCCCTTTAACCCGGATAAAAACAATGCAATCCGGTCTCCTCGATGATTTGTATTTATTTTCGTCTTCCAAGATTGTAAACGTCTTATAATTCGAATTTCTAAATAAAAAATCTGGTTAACTCTTAATCTTCTTAAGAGTGAGAGAGGAATCGTTTCTATGAATTTCGGTCGGTTTACGCTTGTATCTTCTATTTATCTGTCTTTAAAAAAAAATGTATAAAACCTGTAACCATATTGTTAGCCGCCAACACAGATTGGTCAGAAAATTAAGTTCACTTATGACTGGCAAGTCCGCGAAACCAACGTGTTTAAAAAAAAAAAACGTCCCCGATACTCTATCGTAAACAAAAGCATGGACCATAAGCGAAATATTCAACAAATGTGTTCAATCAGATATGAAATAAAAAACAGCAAAAATCTTCAACTGTTTATCGATAATTGTACGGCCCTCAACTGTACCCCATCACTCAGCGATGTTAATGTTCTGTTTTTGTCTCCCAACACAACCTCTTAACTGCAGTCTCTAGACGGCCACAATTAAACTATTTAACGCAAGGAAGTAGTGATGCAACTCTTTGACAGCATCGAGGATGGGAACCAACTTCCTCAAAATGAAGGAACTACCATAACTTTCCGGGATTTCGCCTATTTTGACGAAGGTTTAGCAGTAGCTTGCTAGGATCCTTATTGAAGAAAAAATTATGATTCCGTCTGAAAAGGAGATGAAGAAGAAATTAATGAGCCAACGATTAGTTCTAAAATGGCGAAATAATACATCTACAACGTGCGGCTTAATTTTAATTAACAATTTCCTTAATTCGATAAAACTTCAGAATCGTAACCCGAAGATGTCGGTGGTACATAATTTTAAGGCCTGACTATACTTCGAGCTGAGCATGCCCATAACAAATACTCAAGTATTTACTCCATAAATCGAGTTCCGCGATTTGTGTTATAGAACTTTTTGTCTATAATTCAGCATGGTTAAATTTATTGTGGCATATCTTTTTTTTAATTTTGTTAGTATTTGTGAATAGACTTTCATTGGGGGGGGGGGGGGGGTTTATAGACTTTTATTTATATTGTTTTATAAATAATAATTATATTTAATAAAAGGAGGAGCAATTATGGCTTCCCAAATATGTTTATTTCGTGTTCAATTCACAAGTCCAATTCTAACAATGTCAACGTTTCGGCGATGTTCCCCCATCATCAGGATATTTTTCATTCTGCTTGTATATAATTATCCATAGGATTCTATTCTGTCATATAGTTTCAAAAGGCATCATCATCTAATTCTCATACAAGCAGAATGAAAAATGTCCTGATGATGAGGGGACATCCCCGAAATGTTGACATTGTTAGTTGGACATGGTTAATTTGTTAATGACTTGTGAAGTGAACACTAAACACAAGATAAATAAACATCTTTGGAAAGTCATAATTGCTCCTCCTTTTATTAACTATTGGGCTTCCTAATATATTTGAATAAAAAAATGATTATTTCATAACTTTCTTCTCAGATTAACATTGTACTCATTTGATGCACTTGTATTTGCTTTTTCATCCATTTCCTTTCGATATATAGATATTTTTGCAAGCGATTATCGGACGATATCGATATGTGGTCTTACGATATCGCAAAATATCGAATATCGATATTTTCCTTTCGATGTTCTAATCCTAGTTTTGAACTAAGTTGTAGTAAGCCTTCATCGAGATTAAAAGCACAACAAAATAACAACCATGAAAGTATACTAGTATACAACTATGAAAATTTGTATATATGAATTATGAAGAATGAAATAATGAGGAATGAATGAAAGAATAAGATATGAAATATGTAGTAGAATACATAAAACTCTGGTGCGGTGTGCGCATCACACAACTTACTCTTACCACACTACTTTGAGTAGAAATTCACTTCTGCTCAAGTAAGACTAGTGAAATTTACATGATACCTACACCGAAATGAACTTTAAGAATATCACTTTAACTATAAATATAAACGGAATCAACAAGTATAAGCCACGGATAATCCTAGATCGATTCAAAACACCAATTTCTTTATTATTCACTATGGAAATACTTCTCCTTACTATATTTCCAAATATTGGTAAAGTGGAGATAAATATCATAGATGGTAAAATATATTCATTTAAAACAATCAATTACCATGCGTTTTCCCCACCCATCTCATCCGTTAAGTTTATGCGTTTTTCGCCACTCTCCATTATCTTATACGACTTTATCTGTTAGATATTAATTTTTCTAAAATGTTTAGCTTTCCGACGGAATATACTATATATCTATATTACTACTCTTATTTCCGGAAATTTGTTTTCAACCTGGAAAAATATTTCCCATTAGTTAATTATCAAATTGCGCACAATAGGCCGCGGTGCATACATGCTGGAAAACAAAAAAAAAAATTATCAAATTTTTTCATAGTTTATATTTATCCATTATTTATTACTACTAACAATAAGAGACGGTTAATTATTTCAAATAAAGAAAATTAAAGGTACTTTAGATAAGAAAAGAAAGTTAGGGATGTAGGAATGGATTTTAATAAGTTATTGATGTTTAAATAAATTTAAAATTTAGGAATATGCTTAGGATAAGTTTTGTTTGTCACGATAAGTGTTCGGAAAGTTTAAAGGGAGATGTGTTTCAGGAAGAAATATAATATTAATCCTGGCTGATGCGAGGTTTCACCCACGTTGGAGGAATTGCAGCTCATATTGGAACAAGGGATGCGGTGCTTAAGATGATTGGGATCTTATAGATGTTCATATTTTATAATTACATGGTTTTGATTACCCCTGATGATGGGCTACAACTTAGGCCGAAACGTCGGCACACATTAAAAAATAAGTTTTAAACTTATCTGCGTATTTTTTTTTTTTTTTTATCTCGGGATTATTAACCTGTGTCAAGAAGAATTTCTTTTTTTTTTAACTTCAAGCAGTCAGAAAATTTATCGAGTAGAAATTGTACGCTCCTTGTTTACTTTGAATAACAAACTAAAGTACACTAACTCCAAATAATTTTTTTTTCAAGGTTATGAAACTCAGAGCCTCACCTAAGATTTTTACCAGGGGTTTTTAAGTGCTTGCCCGCAAAATATGATACTATCATATTTTGCCGTGGCAACTTCGGGCAAGCGCGTTGAAATAAAAATTACTTTTTTCAATAAATTTATTCAATTATGTTCCACATCCCACTTTCATGGTCCAATGAATATTGTAAAATTTGAATCTGAGACAAGTTTTAAATTTTGTTGATAATTACATCATTAAAATAATCCTTTGGAAAAGAAATATTTTGGACTTTCCCTAAAAACCGCAACTGCTTGAATATGGGAATTCCAGATACCTCGTTCGCACTTAACTCTTGTACTGACAGGAGCAAGTACGTACTTGATACAATTCATTAATTGAATTGTGCCAATTATTGGCTTATCAATCTTATAAAAATGGAATTGAAACATGGGCTGTAATATAATATTTAAACATAATCTTCCTAGGAACATTTTTAAAAACATAGGAAAAATTTAGCTTCAAAACTAAAGATTTTACAGTCATTTAAAGCAGAACTTAATAAAATCTAGAACGCTCGTACCTCAGATTACTTTATTTGAACTTAACATTGAAGGAATTCGCAAACTTAGGCTGTTTTATATCAATGCAAATCAAATATTTAAAATAAATGTAAATTACCTATGTTATTTCATTAACAAAAAAAATTAATATTGATTCAAAAAAAATAATAATAGATATCTTACTGGTTATGCAATCATATAAATTTATTGATTGACTTTTTATCTTTATATTATTCTCTTTTCTTGATATTAAAATTGATAATTAAGCAAAGCCCAATTAAAAAAGGAAAATAAATATTGATAGTAGCCATTCATCTTCCTAACCAAATGTTGCTGTACTGTTGCTATTTAGAATGTTTGTTATCGATCCTGGGATCGGCTTGGAAGTTTCTATTGTTGTGCTAACTATTTGCACATCAACAAATACCTGCGTATCCCGTCCGTCTGCCGTTTGTCTGAAACTGGCAACTCATGACAGGAAAGATGACGAAAGGTCCAGCCCTTCTATCCCTTCAACAAAGCCTATATCCCTCATGTAACTCTTTGACTTATATTTAGTATTTTATTTCTAATCGGACACTTATGTAATGCTCCCATTATTATTTACAACATGTCTTAAGATATTGTATTATTTTTTTCAAATATTCATAATGCTTACCATCTCAAGCGAATATCAAATCATATTAAACAGCATTATATTAAATAGTGAATAAAAGAATAACTTTTATTTTAAGAATTTTTCTTTTTTTTTTTATTGCTCAATTATAATTTTATAATAATATCCTAAATCGAGTACAAACTTGTAAAATTCCAAGTTTTGAATAGTTTTTTTTTTTTTTAATTTTTGGTTATATATACAATTTCATAATATTATAAAATTATGGTGGATTCCCTGGAAAAAAGAAGTATGCAATAGAGAGTTGAAATAGACAAAGAATAAAAACATAAAAGTAAATAATTAAATGATGATGATAATAATAATGTGGAGCAGTAAATAGCTAAACTAAAGAAAAAAGTATACACATTATAAATTAATAATTAATTTCTTTAGTTTAAAAATTAAAAATTATTAATTAAAATTGTATAAAAAATGATTCGCAATTTAGAATGCCCCTCTCCAAAAAAACAACAACGGTAATCTTAGGGATTTTATAGAAAATTTGATAAATTTTATAAAAAATGGATAAAAAGGGTTCCTATGAACATGAGTCAGCAAATGCAGTCTTGACCAATTTTCAGCCCAAAAACACGAAGAAACATGTTTTTCAACACTTCTTGTCAATTGACGAAGAAACGAATCATTGCATCAATAAACGATACGAAAATAACGTCATGTAGAATTAGATTTGGCGTCGAATAAGACCAATATCAAACACTATATCTTTGTTGAATTGCCGGAGTTGACTTGATTTTCAAAATGAATGGCTAATTTCGAATTCCAAACTAACTTGTTATTGTAAGCAAAATTAGTTTTAGGCTGTTATACAAAAAAGAAAAATATTCTAAGAAAAGACAGACACGGAACCATTTTTTTTTCAAAAAGGTAGAAAGTAAAGTGCATATGGAACTTTTGATTTTGGAGGAGAGCATGTTTTCAACTCATAATAATCTATAACACTATCTTCGATAGCTCGGGGGCAATATGAGGCAGAAAATGAAAATTTTGTAGTGATTTAAAAACCTTTAAATGCATTTAGTGCCTCATATTGCTTTCGAGCTATCGAAGGTGGCGTAAGGCATTGTAACTTTTGTAAGCTTAAATTTGTTGTTCTCCAAAATCAAAGTTTCCTCTCGCATTTTACCTTGTACCTTTCTGAAAAAAAATTGGTTTCGTGTCTGTCGGTTTTTTAAAATTTTTTTTTTTTTTTTTACAAAACTACCTAAAACCAATTTTGCAAAAAAATAACTAGTTGGTTTTGAAATTCGACATTAGTCAGCCATTTTGAAAATCATGCCAACTCCGACATTTCATCAAAGATCGTGTGATCTATCAAACTAGTACAGAAAAAAATGAGCCCAAATGAACAACAAAATTTGTACATTCGTGAAACTTAAGTCATAACATTGTCTTGGTAGTGAGAATCGAAATCTGCAGAGACCATCCAAATTTCCGTGTAACCCAATTGAGACCACGATATAGTCAATATTTTAGAAGTTATTACTGATTTTAGGTGAAACATTCAGGAAAATCACATTTTGCGGCTGAACTATATACAGGGAGTCCCGTACGTCACCGGAAATATTTAAAGACTAATTAACTGTTAGTCCAGAAGAAATATGCAGGAAAAAGGGTGTTACAAAAGGTCGGGTAAAAGATTTTTTTTTTCTGACTTGTATGTATTGAGGAAAACCGAGTTTTCCAACTTTTTGTAGCAGAAGGACAGTACAATGCTATATTTGCAAGCCATACTGGCCAAATATAAATTAGCTAGCAGCATTCACACAAAATACTTATCAACATATTAGACATAATATAAATTCTTTTTTATTCAATTATTTATTGTTTCACGTTATTATTATCATCATTAAATTATATTACTGTTTTTTTTATTTTTCTCTTTAATAAATCGAAAACTAAACATCTCCTGGAACACTCCAGAGGCTCATTAGAAAGATCATTAAATTGCCTACAAAGCTAAACATAAACAATAAAAAATCTTGATCGGACTGATATTGGTGAAGATACTGCAAACAATATTTGTATTGGACTTAACACCCAAATCGGTCAGTTATTTACAGAAAGAAGTTAATTTCAAACACAGATTTTGTTGCCGGTTTTTAACCGTATGGTCTATTTCAGAGATGAATGTTATTGAACTAACAAGTGCTCATTAACAAACATAGGATTAATGAGTTATCAATTTTTGGCCAATAGAGTTTTGAAATTTCTCACGGAATTATATTCATTGGTTAAAACAACTCGTATTCGATTGTGCAAATGAAATTTTCTCTTTAAAAAATGGCTGGTGGAAGGAATTTTTTCTATCAAAGTTTAAACGGCATTATCTCAACCAAATATATCCTGTAATTTCGATTGATTTAAGCTCTTCACTTATTCTAGATTGTTTTCTATAAATCTTAGCTGTATCTAACTGCAACACTACTTTTAATCAATTTTTTTTGTTTAACATAAGATCGATACGCCAAAAGCTCTGTATTTGACAAAAACTTTACATTAACTGCTTTTACAGTTACTTTATATTTACATTTATTTGACTTTAGTAATTAATGATAGGTCAAGCTTGACCAGCTTTAATAGCTGTAATAAATAAAAGTTTAAAAATAAAATAAAAATATTATTCTTTTTATTTTAAAGTGTTATCTTATTTTAAATAGTATTATTGTTATTCGGAATATTAATTTGAAACAGTTTCACATTAAAAATAAATGTATGAATTATTTTTGTGATGGATATGATAATGATTACCTATAAAAAAAATAATTGATACCACTTGTTATGATTTAGAGAGTGTTTTTATAGTATTTATTTATTGATAAATACAAATTCTCAATTTAAGGGTGAATCCTGATTTATATCCAAAATCCAAAATTGATTGGACACATTGTGCGTCGTTGTATACTTTAAACATAGTTAAATGACTTTTTAACTGAAATTACAATGCATATGTGAACACCTAGTTTTCCTCAAGGGAAGAGAACAAACACTATAACAAATGTCACAAGTTTATTAATTTTAATGTTAATTAAAATGTAAAAATTATTCAAATAAATGCCCCAATGATATTGCCTCGGCCTGTTGGTCTCGTTGTGGGAAGATACACAAAATATAAAAGATTGCAGAAAAAAAAAGGTAGCAGGAAGTTGAAAGGGGCAACGTAACCTGTCTGCAAATGGCAGGGCTTGGGATTCTACTAGTTAAATATTTAGGCGGCCTTTCCTTCATCAAGCCACTAAGTCACATGAGATTGGGTTTCAATAGTTCAAGAAAAATTTTTTACGTCAGTTGAAATTGTTTATTAAAAGAAAAAGAAGTGATTTGTAACTGTATTTACAATAGAATAAGTTAATACGAATCAGATTAGTATGGCTTGTGGAGAAACTACCCAGTTGCACCCAATGAATACTATATTTTAACCTTGTTCGGAGCGATCATCTTTACGGATGCCTCTAAGGAGTATGGGAATGAGATTGCGAAGAAAGGTTGCTAATTTGTTTCGGGCTGAATCTGAATCAAATGGGGTATTTAGGCCTTTATGGGTAATTTAATACCGGTTTAGCAAGAAATTAATTTTTAAAATATGTATTAATGATATTATAATCAAAATGCAAATGAATAATATTTTATTTATTTTTTACTCGCATAGTAATCCTACATGCCCAATGAAAAATAGCGTAATATGTCGTCTTTGTCACGATAAAATATCTAATGTGCCATCAAATATTCTATGTGATTTTTATATTTTGGCTTTTAAGAATATTTTTAGTGTATAAATTAATTTGAAATAAGACTCATTGAGAATAAAACAAAACATGTTTACTACTCATAAAATTAAAAAAAATGTTATATTGAGTAATCATAAATACAACTAAAAAATATAAATGGCAAAATACAAATATCACATAGAATATTTTATGTCTTCTTCTTCTTTTAACTGGTGCTACATTCCATGAGGGAGCAAGGCCTCCTGCAATATCGACCGCCAGTCTTCCATAGAGTATTTGATGGTACATAAGATATTTTCTCGTAACAACGACAACATGCACCAAAAATACGGTTTTCATTTTGTATGATTTTAATAGTATGAATCTATACAATATACAAATTGAAGTTAACATATATATATATATATATATATATATATATATATATATATATATATATATATATATATTTATTTTAAACCAAGAAATAGAAGAAAAAGAGAACTTTTATGTGTTTATTGAAGTTCTTGATTTGTGGCCAAATGTACCAACAAAAATACGGAAAACGGCTGATAGAATTTATGAAGAATTGTAATGGGTATATGATTTTAAAGATCAAGTGGAGTCCTGTGGATCCCAGTGTAAACTTGGAGGGTTAACCACTATTTTTAGTCGAAAACTGAAACTTTTTAAAGATAATTTAATATGAAGAACAGACTACAATCTCAACGAGTAAACAATTCTATAACAGTATACTAGTCATGTTTTATTATGAATAGGCTAATAGAGAATATTTAAATTCTCTGGTACTGCAACCAAAAGCGACACAGAAAGGCATGCTTTCAACAGAATGAAATACCAATTGCAATATTATCACAAAACACATGAAAGATGAGAAACTTGGTTCGGATTGTAAGGAAGTGAAAATTTGCTTCTTTATTTTTCTTTTTTTCTAATATTAATTAGAGGTGCTATTCTCATTGCTTTTTAACCCTGAAGATGATCTACAAAGTGGGCTTATCATCTTGAAATAATATAAATACTTATATAACCTTTGTGTTGTTCACAAATTTAAGAAAAACGGGTGAAGGGAGGGGAAGGAATCTTTCCGACTTAAGATGTTGGCTTTCATTGTATCGAAAAAGAAGTAGGAACAAATACATTTTCCTTATGTAATAAAGCAATATTTTCTTTCAGTAATAAGTTATTTAGTAGAGTTTTGGCGGAAGGACGATTAGACAACCATGCGATTTAAAAAAATAAAATTAATTAATTAGCTGATGATATTTCTCTACCCATACCACTATAATTATTTATTTGCCAGCGTAGATGGATTTCTTTTACTTTCAGCTTATAAGAATTTAGCTCCTTTTAAACCATATCCTAAATCTGCTACCTGGGTAGGGAACATCTCGTGTTTCCACCTCTTGGGTTCCGAGAGTACTTTTACTTTCAGATAAAAGTGAATTTTTGCCCAGCACTACCAGGGCTCAACTCATTATTACACACGGATTGGTAACTAAATAATCCCACTTAGGGTATACTAATCACCGCTTTCCTTAGCAACATTATTATTTTGTTTTAGATATCAATTATGTTTATAAATTCAATTTATCAATCAATCTATTAAATTTATATAAAGATAAAGAAATTCGAAAAAAATGTGTGTCTAAGTTAGCTTATTTTATTTTCAATAGGGAAATTTAATTAGCAAATATCTAGATTAATATTTATAAAATTATTTTAAAAATAAAATGTACTCACTGAACTTCCGTAATCCTCTAAACTTATGTAGTGGTTAAATAATATAAGTCCTATAAATTATTGTTTTAATTTAAAATATTTTTTGTTTAAGGAGAAACTAAAATATTAAATCAGTTGACATTTATATTACATTTAATTTAATATGTATATTAATACCAAACTATATTTTGAATTTTTTATTTTTGAATGTTAGCGTGTTTTTAGAACTGAAGATGAATGTATAACATTCGAAACTAGTTTTCAATAAAAACAAAATTATAGAAGTGGCAAATAATTTATCAATCCCAAATTAAAAAATTAAAGTAAACTCCGATTATTTTAATTTTTTTGTAACACGGTTAGACTATTTTTAGTTTTTTAATGCTTTATTTAATCAATTTTTTGTTTACCTTTTCTATTTTTTTTTTATTCTTTAAATTATTCAGAAAGGTTGGCTCATGAAAAAAGAAAGGAAAAAATGTTATGAGAATTCTACATATTTGTAGAAGAAAAAGAGAAATTAGCAACCGTTGAAGGCCGAAAACCTCAGTTCCAGTTTAACACCAACAAATGAAATCGCCTGAAAGTACTGATGTTCTTCGTTTTTTTTTTGGGATTAATTAATTATCACATATCGCCAGGGTCGCTCACAAGGCCCGAAGTCCGACAACTTTCGGTGGGTCCGACTCTTAGCGGGGCTTTACAACCCGACCCTTCGTTGTTTTGTACAAAGAAGATAAGATCCTCATACTCTTATCTGAGATAATTAATAATTTGTTAATAATATCGATAGTTAAGACTTCTGAAATAAACTGGTATTGCTGTTCGGACGCCCAAGTTGAAACCTTTGGGGAGTCCTTTTTATATATGGTTAGACCAGCATATCACCTTCTATTAACGTAATAAATAACGCTGGTCAATTTTAATTTACGGATACTTTTCTTTAAGATTATTTTAAAGCCAATGGCAACAACTTTGGAATACATAAAAAACCATTATACCTGTTATAATACATCTTAATACTGGTTAAATTATGTTTTTTTGCCATTTGATCGGAATTATGTAGACCCTATCAAAACGTGCATCGAACTAATTATTTTCTTAATTGACTGAAATGTGGCCAATGTCAGCCCGGTCTAACACACGATTTTTGCAGAATAAATTAAATTTGATCAAATTTGGAAATCACCGTTTTTCCAGATCAGATATTATCCGGTGCAGTTGGAATTTCATTTCCATGGATAAAAAAACAAAATACTAAAACATAAACAATTGTAAACATGCGAATAACCTCCATATATACCAAGTAGCTAACAAATCATAAGCACACCATTATACTAAATCGAAAATTCAAAGATAGTTAACTATAACTTATCTTAATCTTAAGAACAAAGGTCTAAGTTGTTATCCTAATAAATTCCTCAACATATGTATAATGGTACTCTTGGCGGTTTTTGATTTGTTAAAAATTCGAACAAATTTATTCCTGAAACAAATGCTTTCCAGTGTTTCTGCCCTAGCTCCATGTCCGCAAGAAGTATTTATGGACATATTTTTATGGGTTTTTTTTTTAATGCAATGCCAAATTGCTGTTTGAACCACTACTTTTATCATACTATTTTATTATTATTTTATTTTATTTTTTTTTATTTCATTTTTAAATTGTAAGTTCTTTTAGCAGTAATACAGTTATGGGTTTGTTGTTAATCTAAGGTCTAATAAAAATATACAGAAAACTATGCCCCTTTTTTGTATGGGTTCTGCCAATATGGCATATTTATTACAATATGTTTCAGGATTTCAAACGAATTTGATACAGATATATTCTGAAGGATCGGTGCATAATGCAAACATTAGATTCTCTCTCTCTCTCTCTATATATATATATATATATATATATATATATATATATATATATATATATATATATATATATAAAACCGAACAGTTTTTTTTTCCAGCATCAAAAACATAAGAATGTTTATCCCATATAACGGAGTAAATATGTTTTTCTGTCATACAAAAATAGTCCGTCCTGTTGAAAACACCCTAATTACACACTTTCTTGCTCATCTAATTACAGGCTCTTACTTTGATGTTTTCTTCGCTTTACTAACGGTATACCTCAAATATCAGTTATGATCTAGTCTAAAATAGTCCTAGATAAATTATGTTTACATATTTCCAGGGACACATTGCATGTCATTTATTTTCCATTCATTAGTGTTCTACTAAGCGCTTTGGGTCAAGTACAAAATAGTTCGGTTTCCGGAGGATTATTATACTGGTGTAATCATCGAAAAAAGTTAAAGGTTGTCTGAGATTCACATTTTACAATGCTCATAGATTTATGAAAGTGGGATGTGGAATATAATTGAATAAATGCATTAAACAAAATATTTTTTGTTTTGATTCGATACTCCGCAGTTGCCTCGACAAAGCATTATAGTAAAGGCAAGTTTGCACAAAGCACACCTGTCACACAGCAGAGGTCTGCACTTGCCCCTACTATCACGTTTTGCTTGGGTGACTGCGGACAAGCGTTGAAAAAATAGAAAGCTGTCAAGGAGAAATGCAAATGTAAGTATTTTGAAGAACAGCTTCTGTGGGTTCCACTCACGGAAAAAAAGGCCTATTGGTTGATAAACACCGATACAGCTGTACTCGAGAAGTTGAAAGACACAACTTTATAAACAGGTTGGAACTAATATTTTTACTATATTTTATTTTTATACTCGTTATACTTCACCTCATTAAGCTTCATGCTCCGTAAAGGGCACCTCTTACCAGTTGAGGGGTTGAATTTAACGAGACAATTACGCACTTACACACTCAGGCTTGGGAACTCTGAACCAAGCTTGTCCTGTCATAAAAACGCCCTAGTTGAAAACTTAGTGCGCTTATTCGCATACTCGCAGGACTTTTGTGGAGAATATGGCCATTGCCATAACTCCTGCATACATATGTACAAAGGGCTACTGCTGTTGGGATGTTAAGGTTATGATATAGGGTATTGTTTGGTCAATAGCTTGGAGCATTGACTATTTCTCGAAGGACCTTAGACTGAAATGATTGGATGCGTTTGGTATTCTAAAATTTATCTGTTACCCACAGTTTAAACCCAGTTTGTTTTCGACTGAAAGGATAGATGTTCTGTTAAGTAATCCATATAGATGACCATATTGTCGGTTAAGCTCTTGTCTCTTAAGTCTAGTATGTAGGTTCCACGTTTGTTTTCTATCTAAATATCAGACAGATACCGGAGCTGTGGCTGAAAAGGGTAGTGGTTTGGTGTTGTCGAACAGGATCTACGCCGGAGAGTAAAAGTTACATTTTTGCGTTTTCTTTGATGCGCCAATTATTGGACCAGTATACAAGCAGGAAGAGGTACCTTTGTGTGGTTAAGGATGCTGTTTCAGAACCTGATTGGGTTGATAGGACGCCGGTATCAAGGACAAAAAAGGTTTACAATTCAATTACACTGTTTTCTACTGTTATAAAAATATACGTTCGTTAAGGATTTGCATTAAAACGAATATTAGTAAATAAAATAAGAACACTATGATTCTGATTGATTGAACAATGTATACTGCTCAGCAAAAAAGTTTTGCACTTTGAAAAAATCATATTTCTTCCTGTGAAATTATTTCGCTTCTAAATTATATTTTTATAAAATTATGTGAATTTTTGTCACATCACTGGAAGCGAAGACGGAGCTCCGTGTTTTCAATAGACCTTCTCTAAATGAAGATATGAAATATCTGCAATGATCACTCTGTGTTAGCTTGTTTTTCAATGCTCATTCCAATCGGGTATTAGATCAGTCATAATAGCATTTGAAATCGACGATGAGAGCATCCAAGCATATTTTCGTTTGTACATTGTCCTTTTCGACACGCGTTCAGTTTCGCCTGAAATAATAAGTTATATACTTTGGGGTCCTGTAAAGTCCACGTTACTTACTGTTGGCAAATGCAGATAGCACTCCGAAGATTTTAATACTACTGGTTATTTATGCGTAGAAAAATCATTCGCTAGTGCTTATATAGCTATAGTTAACTATAAGCTATAGTTTGGGGGAGGGGGTATAGTAAGAAGAAGGTAAGTAATCACCAAATAATAAGTGTCTATAATCGCCAAATACGTCTTAATGCATTGTTATTTCGATTCGTTAATTGATTTGTTTTCAATTCCTAGTTATTTTATTGCATGAATATTACTTAAAAATACAAACCGTATGTTGTTGGGTATGAAAATCATATGTTGGGGGGATATAACCTTCTGATCCTCCACTTGCGTACGCCACTGCATACAATTGATAGGGCCACTGACCAATTTTGACGAGGTAGAAGAATCAATAAAGTGGCTATCAGTCATTCCAGATTCATCAATCTAAACATTAACAATATTAGAGCTGAAGATTGATTTTGTAATTAATTGCGCAATCAAAATCAACACCCGTGGTTGCCGATGACCTACCAAGGCACTTTAAATTTTGAGACAGGACTATTTAATATTATATATAAAAATAAATTATATTTAGTTCGCACTAATGTACATGTTAGAAAAATATATTTTACATTATATATAAAATTATATTATATAGTATATATGCACTATTAAATCCACGTATTTCTAGGTCTGTAACGAAAGGGATCCCTATTTATTCTTGAAAAAAATGTGTGATTTCCTTTATGATCTGAAAGAAATGAGGATCCCAACACAGAAATTAATACACTTGGATGAACGAGTATATATAAGCAATACATAAAAACAAATCTTTATTCCATTGTTGTGTAAATATAGTTTTAAAGTTTGAACCCCTCAAGGTGTTTTTTAGCCTGGTGCCTGACGCGTGCCTGGTTTTTTTACACCAACACACGGGCCTCTATTATCTCCTTCCTTTATACGCTGCGAGGGGGGGACTCGCTACCAAAATTTGCTCCTTTTTTATCGTTTACAAGTAAGAAGTGGTGCTTGTCCAGCTGGCGGATCGCAGGTAGCCTTTATAAGTATATTTTTTCTTCCTCATTTTATTGTGATTATCGAGTAATGCTAGCCAATCGATTTCCTATCACATGTGTAGAGGAGGGTACGGTAATTAAGCATGACTTTTCGTAAAATTGTCCTAAATATCATAAATTTTAAAATAATCATAATAAGGTCTAACGAACCACTGGTCCGATACCGATAGCCCACCAAGCTCAGCCAGATCCCCGTCAAACCGACAATTTAACCCGTCCATTACATTGTCTTCGTGAGTTGTTTGAAGAGAAAATTTTTATCATGTATCTTATTTTATATTCTTTAAATAATTTTCGGAATAGAATGAAATGTCAAAGCGTACTAACGGACCGCTGTATTTTAGGCGTAATGTGGTTGTGTCTTGTCTGATCTGTGTACGAGCTTATCAAACCTTGGCATCCGAATTGGTGTGGCTATTACGTGTTACGTTCATTTCTTAAAATGTAATGCTAGTTAATATATGCTAATTTATAACTAAAAATCCCCCACCATTACCCATGATGCCATGATTAAAAGTGATTATTAAATTATTCATAGCTAAAAACGAATGATATATAAATACTTATATATAAATATATGAACGATTTTTATTTTATTTTATATTATTAGGCTTGAAATAATTTAAGTATTAGACTATTACGAGTTGTTAAATATGTGTAAAACATTAAAAAAAAAAAAAATTACCTATAGCTGTTGATAATATTTTATGATTGTACTAGATATTTTCTAATATTTATGTTTACAACGAAATATCTTTAAACTGGTTTAGTATATTGTGTACTGTAAACAACCATTGCACCTGGACTGTATTAGTATATGAATAACGATAATATCTATTATTTACCATTGTTAATTTATTATTTATTCCTGGTATAAAAGGTCCCTTAGAATAATTTAAAGGAAATTTCCAAAATGCCCGAAATAGTTCGGCCAAAACGATATAAATCAATTATTAAAGATATATGTAAAATGATAATTCCCTTTACGAAATAGCCGCTAGGAAATATTCTTCCTCACAAAAGATAGAATAAATAAGCAGGCAATGATCAATTTAATCTGCATTCCAAATTGTGTAAACAATTATTAATTCATTAATTATTCATAGCTTGTTCATTAGGATATATGCCCAGCTATTTTTTTCACATAAATTACTTTTAGTGATTTTTTTTTTTTTTTTACTCCAGGGCTCTATTTCATAATCAGTATAAAAGTACAAGCACAAGCTGGAAGATTCAGGTTATAGAGGTTACAGGTTATTTATCGTCATTAGATAATAATAATTTTATTCAATTTTTTTTATTTAATGTTTTTTTAATACCATCTTAAATGTTATCGTGTTTCTACATTATAACAATGTTTTAACAATGTATAACAACTTGTACTTCTTTTATAGGCCATTTAAAATAGTTGTGCCGTCAACCGGGTTGAGAATGGCAAAAATTAGTGTTTTTCTGTTGCTGTACACGTACCGTTCAATTTTAAAAAACTTCCCTTTGGGCTGATATTTTACAGTACCTTTTAAGTTATATTCCTTATATTTTTCGATTTTTTAAACTATGTTTATGAGTGAGAGAGCAGCATATGTCCGTGTGCATAGTCACCCCGTGTTTGGAGTGACCATGCATATGGCTTTTTACTAGACAAATGCACATATTTAAAGACTGGGTTGAGCATTGCCAGGAAGATAATCTTTTAAACTATGTTAAAAATTTGTATAGCTTGGTTTTTATTTTACATAAAATTAGTTAGTATTTTGAACTAGGTTTTTTAAACTAAACAGTACGTGAGGTGCTCATAATGCGTATAGTATCATTTAATGGATGAATTTGCTTCAAATCAAATCATCAAAAAACTGATTGTTTATTTTATTTTCGGATTACAGAACGGTTCGTATTAGCGAAGTTTGGATTAGCAAGAGACCACTATACATCACTAAGTAGTCATATGTCGAGTGCCGACACAGCGAACGATAAGGTAATCGGTTTAAGGAGATAGCTACTGTATCACAAGCTTTGTCAACATAACAAATATTACTCAACACAACAAGATATACTTAATTTCTTTCTGGAAGTAAATGTTAGAATAAAATTTTTGAAAATATATAAACTTGCATACAATTATCTAAGCTCACATAAACAACCAGTAAATGAAAAAAAAATTGACTGGAAAGGTTTTGAGAGCCAAATTCACACTTTCTCCCACTTTTGGCCATTCTCATCCCGGTTGGCAGTATTAAAAAACAGTAAAAAAAAAATTGAATAAAATTATTATTATCTAATGACGATACGTAACCTGTAACCTCTTAAAACGAACATTACCATGTATTTTATTATGAAATAGGATCCTGGTCATTCTTAATAATTTTTCCGAGAATCCGTTACTTTAATTAGAATTATTTGTCAAGAGAAAGACGTTGGGTAACATCATTAAGATTCTGCATACTTAAGAAAAAGTGGTTCATCAGAAAATATTGAAGGAACCATCATTACGGCTTGTCGGCACTGGACAGTTAGGCCGAAAACAAGACTGAATTAGTTGATAAAGTTGAGCGAAAGTAGCATACTATATCAAGAATGGTAAGCCGATAGTGAAGATATTTTCAATTGATAACAGCCAACAGGCGCCGATTTCAAGGCGCAAAAGCAAATTAGTCGTGAGTCATAGAAAGTTATCGAACAATTTCAATGATTCAGATTTAAACCATATAGCTGAAAGCAAAATTAGAATAAATTAAATATTGTAAAAATATAACAACAAAAATTAACTAACTTTATTAGCGAGAAAAAGTGAGGAATATTTTTTGGAATATGTTAATCAATAAAAGCGTCCATTTATCATCAGACGTAGAAAGTATATCTTGTTTTGGATTTACACATGCTGCAACGAGACAGAGGAAATGGGGGCACTTGCCCAGGGCTGCAGAATTAAGGAATGTCGAGCAAATTTTTTTTTTTTTTTAGGTTAAGTAAAAAATATATGTTTCTGCTCAATTTTTTTTAATAATGATAATTATCATAGATAAGGAAGAAATTCGTTTTGAAATTGAAAGTTTCAAAGCATAAACAGAGACAGGATTGAAAGATGCCACAGCATCAACTACATTAAGTTTAATTTATAAAATAAACTGGTAGAGGGATATCCTATCTTTCCTTACCATCTCAGTTAAAGTTTTCATAGGAGAAAGGAGTTCCAACAAGCTGAAAGTAATTAAAAACCGTTTGAGGAGCATGATTATTCGACAGAGGTTAACAAATCTGAGTTAAATCTCCAAAGAGTAAGAGTACAAATGAGCTGCTTCTATATACTATGAGGTCATAAACATTTTTGCTGCTAAAAAAACAACGACCTTGGAACGTTAAATTTTAATGTTTGTACAACAAGTAATTATGTTTTTTTTAATATGTTTGTTTGATCGTTTCATTGTTTGTTTTGAACTTGCAAAAATCCTAGATCCTGTTCTGGAACTATATATTTTTCGATTCAGCACTTTGGTATTTATTCACGAAGATATAAAAACGTTGCTTACTTCTTGATTTAGATCCTGAAGATTCGCCATCTTGATATCCGAAATATGCGTGAATGGATGCGTGAGTCACGCAGCCGTTGACTATTTAATAATGAAGATAGTAAAATGAAATTACTTTGTATTTCTAATAAGGCTACTTTTAAATTTTTATATATTTTTAATAAAACATAGTGATTTAATACCTCCTAATCCAGCATCCTTTAGTAGTGCATTTTGACGCGATTTCGAATGTCATAATTTTAGTAGGTAAATGCGGCAAATTTTTAAGAAAAAGAGTTAAATATATATGAAGTTGGACATTTATAGTATTTGACTATATTTTCGTATAAATCAGGCAGAACATAGGGAACTTATTTAAAATTTGTAAAATTTCGAAAAGTATAGCTACTATATGCCGGCTGACCATCGGATCCCGGCTTCTGCATACCTCGCCCAACCGAAAAAAGGTAGTTAGGGGAAGATAAATCAAGGACCCATCCTTGCGGCTAGTCATCAGCCGGTCGGACGGATGGCCCAACAGAAAACAGAAGGGTGCAAATATAAGGGCGGTAAAGGACCAGCCCTTTCTAGGAAATTGCTGAAACATGTATTCCGAAGCGGAGTAGGGCAAGAGAAAAAAAAAGAGAATATAGAAAAAACTAGGTTCCGATATCGTGCCTTTCTTTCCAGCCGAAACCCTGCAAAAAAAGTCCAGCTACCGACCGTGCCCTACGATTTAAGCCCTTTCAACTTCTCCCTTTTTCATTTGACCTCGGCCCCTGCGGCCTGTTTACCTCACTCCAGAACAAAACCTTATCATGTTATGAAAATTCTAAGTCCACAATTTAACTATTTTCCATATGGTGACAAATGTTATTCCGGACTTTTCAGCGAAGGTTTAAAATTTCGAATTTCTGACGTTTCTGTATTACATGTATGTGTTCAGATCGATGTATACACAGCCGAGTATGAATTTGGAGAAATCATTGACCGTCACATTTACGAGATAGGCATCACCAATCATGGGATCTGTGACCTGCAAATTCATCACGTTAATGATGTCACCTTCGATGATGATATTGATGTTTGGATATATTGCAACTCCACCGGCTATGCGACTAGATGATGGATACTGCCGATGATGTAGTTTAGCGGTATTACGATATTATTTAATGTCATATGCCACGAATCCTCTATCACGTCTCACTGACTGCCAAGTAACCAGATCGGCTGTTGATGGAATAGGTAGAGATGACTTTTGAGTGATATTCAATCACTGTGTATATCCAATCTCTACGAGTGTGAGATAACTAACTATATGGCAACGCTAATCGTGAATATTATCAAAAAACACTTTTACTTGTGCAAAAGTTTGAGTTGGGCCAGCCATTCGACGATATAGTGTTTCACGGTTATCGTTGGATTGCTCTTGAATTGCTCTTTCTAACCGTATACGATTTATACATTCCAACTTGGATTTTAGACGATCAGTATAGGCCAACATTGCGTTCTATTTTCGTAATTTTTAAATTGAACTCGAAGTAAATTCCTTTTAAACTACTTCATACTAATGTTCCCATAAACTTAATTTGTGGATCTAACATAAAATTGAGAAAAATTAATTAACAAATATCATAAAACTTCTTTGTATTTGACTAGAAAAATTCAATAAAACAGATATTTTTGGCCAATCCTTCATTTATTTCAAAACTAATTTCATTCTTATTTTATGGAATTCACTTGTTCCGTAGCATTTTTATTCTTAATGGTTTCATTTTATTGATTTTTTACAGAAATATAATCGTTTTAAATTATTAATTAACAGTTATCGAAGAATAAATTCCTCTTTTAAGCGATCTTAAATTTTTAACTTCTATTAAGTTGAAATCAGGGATTGGAATTAACTCTTATTTTTCTCTCCTGGTGAATAAAATCCAAGATATGATATTTATATTTGGCATATAAAAAATAAGTCATATCATGACTTTTATTTTTGACTTTGAAAAAAATCATGATTTGATTTTTATATTTTAAATTAAAAAAAAAATATCAATGTTAAATTTTTTTTATTTCACTATGAATATTAAGGTTTATCAATTATTTTTGATATTGGGGAACATTATTAGGTTGCCGGTGGTGCTGATTCTGAAAAAAAACAATCGATTTTGAGATCGCGACTTAGTGTATCGATTTATTTTAGCATTTTCTTGATATTGAGGTCAATTATTAGGTTGTGGAAGTTGCTGAATATGAATAAAATATCGATTTTAAAATCGCGCGCTCACATATCGATTTATTTTGACATTTCAGTTTTTCTTGATATTGTGGTTCATTATTAGGCTATTGAAGAAGCTGATTATGAAAAGAAACTGTCGATTTTGAAATCCCGCGCTCAACTATCGATTTATTTTAAAATATCGGATTTCCTTTATATTGAGGTCCGCTATTAGGCTATCAAAGGTGCTAATCATGAAAAAAGTATCGATTTTAAAATAATGCGCTCCCGTATCGGTTTATTTTAACATTTCGGATTTCTTTTATGTTGAGGTCCACTATTAGGTTATCGAAGGTGCTGAGTATTAAAAAAAGTAGTGATTTATTTAATCATTTCGGATTTCATTGATATTGAGGTCCATTATCAGATTAGCGAAGGTGATGATTATGAAAAAACTGTCGATTTTAAAATAACGCGCTCCCGTATCGGTTTATTTTAACATTTCGGATTTCTTTTATGTTGAGGTCCACTATTAGGTTATCGAAGGTGCTGAGTATTAAAAAAAGTAGTGATTTATTTAATCATTTCGGATTTCATTGATATTGAGGTCCATTATCAGATTAGCGAAGGTGATGATTATAAAAAAACTGTCGATTTTAAAATAACGCGCTCCCGTATCGGTTTATTTTAACATTTCGGATTTCTTTTATGTTGAGGTCCACTATTAGGTTATCGAAGGTGCTGAGTATTAAAAAAAGTAGTGATTTATTTAATCATTTCGGATTTCATTGATATTGAGGTCCATTATCAGATTAGCGAAGGTGATGATTATGAAAAAACTGTCGATTTTAAAATAACGCGCTCCCGTATCGGTTTATTTTAACATTTCGGATTTCTTTTATGTTGAGGTCCACTATTAGGTTATCGAAGGTGCTGAGTATTAAAAAAAGTAGTGATTTATTTAATCATTTCGGATTTCATTGATATTGAGGTCCATTATCAGATTAGCGAAGGTGATGATTATGAAAAAACTGTCGATTTTAATATAGCACGCTAAAGAAAGGATTTATTTTAACATTTCGGATTTCTTTACATTGAGGTAGATTATTTGGTTTTCGAAGACGCTGATTATGAAAAAAACTATCGATTCTAAGCACGCGCGCTCGATTGTTGATTTAATTTAAATTATTCAATTTCTTATATGTTTAATTCAATTATTAATATTTCAGTATTAACTTATTATTATAATATTAGTAATATCTGATTAATGATCTCCGTAGCGAAGTAATAATCAAATTTTTACATTGACCTTTTCTTTTTATTTAAAATATAAAAAATCAAATCAGGACATTTATTTTCCAAGGTCAAAAATTAAAGTCATGGCATGAATATTATTTTCAGATGTCAAATATAAAAATTATATCTTGACTTTTATTCACTAGGAGGCAAAAATAAGAGTTAATTTCAATCCCTGGTTGAAATACGTAGTAAGGAAGTACTGTTTCTTAACCAATCCAAGGATGAGATGACTCTCAACAACAAGGATTTTACACCAATCAATTGACGGATCAAGCATTCTCTTTATTGAGGCTAAGCGTGCCCCTGGTGGATCTCATGACCCCAGAGTATTTCTACGGCTGATGTAACAAAAAATAAACTTTCTGCCACAGCCGGGCTCGAATCTGGGACCCAGAGTTAGGTTTTGAGGTCCCCACTGAAATACCCCACTACTAAAAAAAAAAAAAATGTGGTTTTGCCAAAATACAAAATATAGTGAAATAATGAGTATGTTTTAGAAAACTATCGTCTCTGCACTTGGAAGTTTCTTTTCAGGGCTTTACCAATTGCTCAAAAAGACCCTATTTAGTTCCGTCAATTAAACCATTAAAAACTAAATATCCTGGCTGTGTGTTTCTGGAACTACCATTAACTATTTTTTGTAAACTATCCGCAACAGTTGGTTTATCCACAGAACTAGATCACTGATGAGTGGTCCTCGTTCCAGATGATGGTAGGAATTATCGGCTCCAGGAGCTGCGGGTAACATAAGAATGAATGAAACATGAAACACTTCTATGTGTTTCTTTATCTGCAATAACATTCTTGATATTTTTAGGAGACACACGATACCAACCTACCCCTGTAATGGTAAGGTTTGAGGGTGAAACACAAATAGTAAGGTTGGGTCAATCTGACCCAACAATAATTAATTTTAATTTTTATGCTAGGAAGTAGGAAAACATGAATTGCAATAAAACACAAGAGCAGAAAAATAGGTCACACCTTTGTTTTTTCTTCCAACTGATTCTTAAGGAAGTACCTCTTCTGTATTTGTCAGCTTCATTGAGGTGGTCCGATGCTCTCTTAGAAGGAATTGAAAGCCAGGGTCCGCAAATATTTTGATTGTATATGCTGATCTGCCCAAATAGTTTCATAATCTTTTCTCATGAATTTATAGCTTTGAGCATTCTTTCTTCTGCACCAAATAATTAACTCACATTATCATTATTTGGTATTGGCCCACACTCTATCACAGAAATCGAATATTCGAAATAAGTGTCCCCTTCATCTTCTGATTCCTCCTCTTGGCGGTACATTTATCGAAAAACCTCTTCAGGAGCGCTAAATAGGTAATGTCGGTATATTATAAGTCTAAAAACAAATAAGCATTTAACTGCTGTAACAGCAAACACCTTTTCACATAAACGGTAAGGATGGGTCAAGCTGACCCAAGCTAATAATTTCGTTAATGATTACGCACAGTTTAAAAATGTCGCTTACCTGAATATCACTTGTTCGATAGCTAGGCTAATCCTTGAATTAAAGGACTCCATAGTCTAGTGTTGGAAATCCTAGAAGCGTGTGTGCAGTAATATAATACATTGGGTCAATCAATGGCCCTACCCTTACCATTTGAGGGTTGCTCTAATAAATAATATAAACGAAGAAGCAGCCCTGAAGGTATTAAAAAAATGTAGCCTGGTAAAGATAAAATGTATTTATTCTGTTCATCCATTGATGTTGCCAGATTTCGCCCTAAATAGATATATATCCTTCTATTGTAAATTTCATGCCCTCACAAGTCCCTCAATTTCTTGCCTTGATGCTTAATCTACTCTCGATAATCCATCGAGGTGTCTGAATACAAGTTGGGTGAGGCACCTTCTAACACACTGTCATTTGAGTGTAACCATCAGGTAGTTGTCAGTAAGAT
The DNA here is from genome assembly GCA_948150685.1 of Rhaphigaster nebulosa. NCBI lineage: Eukaryota > Metazoa > Arthropoda > Insecta > Hemiptera > Pentatomidae > Rhaphigaster > Rhaphigaster nebulosa. The sequence continues at coordinate 68,526,697 of OX411307.1, read as the reverse complement.
TCATATACTATTAATTAGGCTTATTTAACTTGAGAATAAATATGCGTTAATTTGCACGCTGTAACAGGAAGACGGAGGAGGCCAACGATCAATAAGAAGATCTACCGTCGCACAAAGTATGTAACTTTTCTGAGGCATGTGACAGATAAGTAATCAATTCAAAAAGAATTCGCACAATATCATGTATTTATTTTTATATTTTGTTTCCAGGGTGTGATTACTCAACCTAGAAGAAAAGTACCTATACGATATTGATGTCACTAATTATTCCGGTAGCTCTACTTATGTTTCCAAATAAACCTTTATTTTTCGGAAGGAGGGGAGAGAACAACGGAAATTTTCTTCCTCTCGTAAAATATACAAATGGCAATTGTATAAATATAAATTTTCCACTTGACTCAGTTTTACAGCAAATATAAGCAAAGATTGAGAAATTTTGTTGATTTTTTTCCCCTTAGCTATCGATTTTCTTGGTCATTGAAGAAGGATCAGTATTTCCTCTACCAAGCGATTTGTAGAGAAAATTCTGTGGGTCTTATAACAAGTCCTCCAGTGGATCTAGTGAGTCATCCAATAAACGCTCCTCCTCCCTACCTTTCTATCTCTCTCTCTCTCTCTCTCTATATATATATATATATATATATATATATATATATATATATATGTGTGTGTGTGTGTGAACTTCAAAATCGTTTTTTTAAATTTTTGCTTATTAAAAATAAAATTGATTCTCTTATCAGAAATTCGCATTACTCATCTGGGACAAAAAGCTACTCAATAAGATCTAACATGAAAAAAAAATTACAATTTCTGTCTCCCTGGTTTTGGGCACGTTGAATGTGATATGTGAGCCTCATTCAAAATCCTCCTTTTCTAACACCTTGTCACATTCCAAACAGATGCTCTCTATTCATGAAATTTGAATTTAAGAATGAGATTTTTATTAGAATTAGACCAATTAGAACTGTATTTCAAGTTTCTACATTGGAAATAAAATCCTAATTTTTATATATTTCTCTTTCTCTTTTGGCCAGATATGTAGACTTTCTCTTTAAAGTGTAGAACTTGCGAAGAAATCTAAAATCTGCTCTATATTGAAGCTATAAAAAGTAGTGGTAGTAGTAAAATTAGCCAATGATGTCGTAGATTGAAATGTTTCCAAGGGTTCCCAACATTGTTTCCAGGGATTCCGGACATCATAATTTGTTCAAATTTAAATCTCAATATATATTTTTTAATATTTAATTATCAATTAATCTAATATCGTACCAATTCAGGGATATTTATTTTATTTTACATCCAGTTATTTCGATCAAAACGCAAATCTGCTGAATAACAATGCGACTTTTCATATTCCTCTTTTGCCTCAGTTCACATTGTCCTTTTGTTATATCAATAATATGGTTGCAAATCACAATGTCAAAAAATCGCCAACATTCGGCAAGATTCAAGTTAGAGATATCAAAGAAAATTTACAAATAATCACTGAACCCATTATACAATTGAAGTTAAACTAAGAAAATAATAACTCAAGATTGAAAAAAAAAAGAAGCTGCCTGTCGTCTCCGACTACTAATTGAAATCTTCATTGTTCTTTTTTATGTAACAAATAAAATTATCAATAATGACCATAGCATCCCACATGTTGAACATTTTATCCGAAATAGATAAGGTGAGGTGTCCAAAAGCCGTCCCCTCGCCTAAATTCGTCCCTCCAGTTATCTAGCGTTGATTCTGAAATGATTGATGAAGGATTCTGAAATTCATCCTCCGTTCCTTATATTATTTTTCTCCCTGTTATTATTTTCAATCCAAAATTTAATTCAAATCTACAATGAATTTTCACGTTTTTGAAGAAAGTAATCAATAACTAAATTTTATTAAGTTTGTATAGAGTAAAGTAAATAAATTTCGTTTTGGGGAATTATTTACCTTTTATTTAAATATCCTTGACTTGAAATAAATAGTACCTAAATTGGGAATTTAATAGGGGTACGAAATTAGGGCTACTCTTTTAAAATCATAATATTTATGTCACTATTGTTTTTGTTTTCTCAAAGGAAATATTGTTTATTACTTCCCATATAACGATACCAGCATCTATTGCTATTGAAAAGAGCTGCTTGTATTGTTTATTTTTTAATTTTAAACTGTAGTTTAAAATTTGGACAAATTTGCTTACTTATTCTTCCTTACAGATTCCATAGGTCAACGAATTGGTCATTTTCGTAACTTTTTTCAGATTTTCCTCAGGTACTCGCTTCTATGGGATTTCAGGTAAAACTTTGGCATAGCCAATTTTAAAGAACGTTAAATTTCCTGTAAGTTTATGTTTAGTATTTTTTAAAATTCGGAACAGCTACTGAGATACGGGGCCGTACAAATTTGCATAATGTCAAAAAATGCAAACAGTTAGATATTCAGTGGTTTTGCCTTAATAACTATTTTTTAGTGCAAAATGCATAATACACAATCTTGTAGAGGTTTAATTTCCTACAAGATTCATACAAAATATTTGTAATTACTTTCAACAGACGCCAAGAAATATTAAAATAGCAATATTAGAGAAAGTGGACCTATTTCAAATTTTTCTCAGTAACTTCTTTGACATAATCAATTTTAAAGAATATTAAATTGTCTGCAAGATTAACAATTTTAGAGAAAGGAAAGTTATTTCAATATTTCTTGGTGTCTGTTGAGAATAATTACAAATATTTTGTATGGATATTGTAGGAAATTTAATCCTCTACAAGATTGGATATTATGCATTTTGTACTAAATTGCACTAAAATATAGTGAAGGCGAAACCATTGACTAACCAACTTTTTGCCATTTCGTGACATGTCCAGACGTTTAAGGTCCCGCATCTCAGCAGCTAATCCAAGTGTCAAAGATTTACCTAAAATACACTGGAAACAAATTACTGAGGAAAATCTGAATGAGCTCCACTTTCTCTAAAGTTGTTAATTCAATATTTCTAGGCGTCTGTTGAGAATAATTACAAATATTTTTCTTGGCGTCTGTTATACTTCTTGGCGTCAATATTTCTTTGCGTCTGTTGAGAATAATTACAGATATTTTTAGTTCAAGGCGAAACCACTGAATATTATCTTAAATATGATTTTCGCAGATTTGTACGGCTTCGTATCTCAATAGCTTTTCCGAATTTAAAAAAATACTAAATATGCAACTTACAGGAAATTTAACGTTCTTTAAAATTGATAATGTCAAAGTTTTACATAAAACGCACTGGAAGCGAGTTAGTGAGGAAAATCTGAAAAAAGTGACGAAAATGAAGATTTCGTTGACCTATAAAATTTGATCGCAACCTATCTAGGGAGGCAGACGTTCATATTTTCAGTCTATTATGGGAGTATTTTCGGCCTAGGCGATCAAAAATTTTCTTGAAATCAGACACATTTTTTGGCCTCGGCTCCCGGACACACTTGTTTCAAGCCTCACTTGCCCAATTGATTCCCGTGTCTGGGTGTCTGAAAAGAAGATGGCCTCGGAAGCTTCTAAAACGGAACTGTCATTGAAGCGCTGTCAATTTCTTCATAAGACTCATGTCATGATTTTTTGACTGAGCACATTTACTTGTAATTTTAATACTAGGGGTACTCGGAATCCTCTTATTAAGCATTTTATTTATGCTATTTTATGCTATTTGTCATGTTTCATCTATAGCATACAGTAGTAAGCAAGTTAAATGCTCAGTATCGCAGACTTGATTGTATGCAATTGGCAGTGTCAATTTACTAAATGGCTGCCATATTGTTTTGTCAGCTTACGGGTATCAAAGAGTTAGGTACTTGAATTTGTACAAACGGTTAGGTATTTTTTTACATAATTCAGTAAAATTTTTAAAAAAAAGGTGTTATTTCGTGTTGGAGAAGCAGGAGAGAGAATACGAAACAAGGGTAACAAAATGTGGTCAAAGGAGGATGCACTCCTTTTTTTACAAAAAGTATCATATAATAAAAACAAATTTGAATAAAATAAACTTACTCCTTCCTACCACAGACAGTGCCATTTTATCTATTTAGCAAGATACGATAGTACTTACACTGGGGGTCCCTCATAGTCCTGAATTGAACAAGTTTATCATTTTTTTTTGTACATTTTTTTTTTTAAAGGTCTTAATTACAAAAGAGATAGCATATATGCACAGTAAAAGACAAAATTAAATATTAGGATATGAGATAATTAATAAAAGTAAATTAAAGTTAAATTATTAGAAATACTGAGTGTATTTGCCTAACTTAACACACTAACATGCTATAAAGTTCGAAGGAATATACCGACAAAAACATCATAAAACTGGCGTAGTTTCATTCAGTTCTCTGTAAATATTTGGAGAATGAACAGTTGTACAAAGGCTGCTTTTATCGTAAATATTTTTGTGTGTATGTTTATTAAAGATGAATCGATTTAAAATTTCTACCTGAGCATCATGGCACAATATAAGTTCTTTTTAGAGAAATCAGTGAAGGATTGGGCGGTGTGTGCCGTGGTAAACAGCGAGCGGTAAGGTCCTTTTGCCTAAGGAAAGGTGGAGTTGAAAAGAGCTTAAATCGTTAGCCATGGGCAGGAGGCACAATAGCAGAATATCTTGGGTAACAATGTTGCAGAATCCGTTACCCAGCTTTTAGAATTCCTCCTTTTTGGAATTCTTTTTTTGCCTCACTTAGTTTCTTGTTGGGATTCAAGGGGTTGCTTTTAAATACCCGCTTGGACGCACGTACAATGCTATTTGTATTTGCATTTCATTTCTGTTTAGCTACTAAGCCTCGGAAAAAAGGCTAAGAATTGTTAGGCAATCGCGGTTATTTTACGTGTGATACAAACTTTTTTTTTTTATGAAGATGATATGGTCAAGTCATGCTATCTAATGCCAGTTGGATTCGTGGAATAGCTGATCATTGTAATGCTGCTCTTACGCTTGCTTAACCAACAACATATGAAATAGAAATTTTCCATTCCGAGTAAAAATAAAAGTGGGACATAAAAAAATTAAGACGCAGTCCAAAGATTAATAGCTGATAAAAACTTTGGAACGATATAGTACCATATCATTAAAAAATACAAGTATTTAACAAGTATTAATTTTATTCAACTTTGCTTAATTATCTATTTGATGATTTATATATATAGAGAGAGAAATGATATATATCATGGAATCAATAGTCAACATGATTTTTTATTGTAAATGCCGATGGCGCAAACATGTGAGCCATTCTCAGGGCTGAAATTAAATCAGAGACACAAGGAAATAAGATATATTTACCGTAAAAGGCAAAAATAAATAACATAAAGATAAAAAATAATTAATAAAAGTGAATTGATTTAATTTAAATTTAATTCAATTTTATTAATCATTTCATATCCTAATATTTAATTTTGTCTTTTACTATGCATATATCCTATCTCTCTTGTATCTCTGATTGATTAATTTCAGCGCTGATTATGGCTCACATGTTTAGGCCGAAACGTCGGCTTTTACGCCAACAAATCATTTTGACTGAATCTTGACTATTGATTCCATGATATGCTTCATAGTCGACCGACTAACACCAATAGAAAGAGAAATTCTTTATACCTATGCTTCACAATGACATTTGGGATGGTAATACATACACAAGCATACTTATCAATCTCTTATTGACATTATAAAAACACATTTTTCCTATTAAATACAACTACTCACCGATATTATTACTATTCTTATTATCAGGAACCTTGCTACAACAATATAGGAGGAGAAGATAAATTCTAAAATTCCTCAACAGTTTTGATCGGATTTCCCAGCTATATTAAATATTTTAAGTTTCCCGACTATATTATGAAATATTTTAATTTTACCAAATCTTTTGGATTTAAACTTTTCACTTACCTGTTGCGAATGTTAACACTTGACTACAAATCAGTTTTGTTTTATATTTAAACACAGAATTGTATCGATAAAATCCCAATTAACTTGTAATAAAATGTATTGATTGGTATTGGTTTTAAACTTTAATAATTCTTTGAGTAAAATGTTTTACCTCAATTTTCGTAGTTTGGCGCAGGTCCTCAAAACACAAATTTCCCAACTTTTTGAGTTTTAAAATAATTTGGTGGGGAGAGGGTTGACCTCCTTAATTATTGTTATCATTATAGTATATTGCCTTGTATGTTTGTTTTTTATAACTTCTCTGTTGCTTTCTTTTTATATTTCATATTTCATAACATAATAAAATTCTATAAATAGTAAAAGAAATTAAAAAACAAGTCAAAATTCAAGATTTTACTAGTTCGTATACGCTTCAGGATATAAACAAGTACTATGCAATCATAATTGAACAGTAAAAGAAAACAATTACAAATTATTGAAAAAAATTAAACTAATAAATAATTCATTAAATTTAATTAATATTGAACAGCCCTTCGTCCTCAGTATCTTTTAATAATGTCCCACGTATCTCTGTCGAGCAAACCCGCAACGAACGACTCCATCTTGACAAGTGTCTTACATGGAATCCTCATACAAGTATGAAAAGATTGAGAAAACATCTCGTTAATTCCGATTACTCCAACATCTACTTTACAAACTTCCAATTTACTGCAAAATGATCGTTTATATTAGAATTATCTGGCATATTTGGACATAATTATCTTTGAACGAAACCATGAAATTCCTCCTTTATACGATCCTTAGTACGATAAGAGCCACCGGTAGTTCCTTCACAAGCTAATATCATGTTCTATAATTCAGATATCCCATTTACTTATTGTATTTTTAATACTGCTGTAAACTTCAATAAATAGGATAACAAATATTGAGCTGGATTAACAAAAATAATAAATACAACCTTATTTATGTAATTATATAAAGCATCTAATCTGAAAATCAAACTGATGTTGCATTTGATTATAAAATTACACGCGTTAACAAATTTAAACTTGTTTGAAATAATTCAAATATGTTTACATGAAGTATTTTGTAGTCCTAAATCCGAAAATGATAAGCTAATTACTGTAACAGTTTTTTGTTACAGGGAGCGGGTGGTGAGATAACAAACGGAGACGACATTTTTATACAATCTAATATTTATTTAATATAAACATGCAAAACGTGTTCGATCCATGCATAGACATTACTGAGAACTATGTGAATAAAAAATATATTTCATGAGATATACAGTGACAAACTAAAAGAAGTCATATTTATTGAGCATGGAATAAGGAAGCTTCTAGGTGATTTCCGTTTTCAAGATAAATAAAATGAAAAGGAATTGGCAGCTTGGAAGTAATTTGTAAGTGTAGTGAATAGGTATTTCTGGGCAACAAGAGAGATGAATACTATAAAAATCTCAAATATGAACTCTTGAAAGCCTATGAAATATTAGGGTGTCGTATGTCCTTAAAAATGCATTTTTTTGCATTTCCATTTGGATTTTTCCGAAAAAACTTGGGTGTAGTAATATGTGACGAACAAGAAGAGAGGTTTCACCAGAACATCAGAACGACGGAAACAAAATACCAGGGACGCTGCAACCCATCCATGTTGGGCGACTACTGCTGGTTTTTAAAAGAGATGGAGGAGGATACCGCTACAAAACACAAGAGGAAAAAGTGAAAATATTTGTCGCTGTATATCTCATGCAACATATTATTATTCAGTAATGACATCCATTACACTTCAAGACTGCCAATTCCTTTTCATTTAATTTTTTTTTAGAACGGAAAACTCCTAGAGGCTTTCTTATTTGCGGTCCATCCAATAAATATGCCTTCATTTAGTTTGCCGTTGTATGATATATCATGTAATATATTTTTTATTTACATCATTCTCGGTAATTTATTTCCATAGATTTAACACGTTTTACACGTTGATATTAAATAAATATTAGATTGTAAAAATATGTTATCTCCTTCCTCCCTCCCCCCACATGACACCCCCAAAAACAAAAAACCGTACGTGAATTAGCTTATCATTTTAGGTTTTAGCACTTCAAAATATTTCGTATACGCCTATTCTCACCATTGTTAAAAAAATCATGTCGACCTGTGATATAAAGCAGGTTTCACTGTTCGTTGGAAATTCCAGTTATGAAGAGAGCATCTGCATACTGTCAAAGTAGGTACATATAAAACAGCCCAACTGAAGAGATCAGCGTACTATCGTGTTCAGCGGTCAGAAATGTAATTCAGATGGGGGAAGAGTCACTATGATGTCATTGGAAATGAGTTAGCAGAGAAGGCAGCGAAAAAAGAAACAGCTGACCTTGTGCTACCTGTTCTACAACAGATACTGGAAAGTCTGACATGGCAGAAATGGAATCAAGATGGTGCTACTAGTTCAGGAGACAGGCGTGCATTCGACTTCATTAGTATCCTATATGGCAGAAATTTACAACTAAAAATAACTTACAAACTGACCCAAGAATAAACCGTCAAAGAAACGCGAAGTTTCTGCAAGCTGTATATACGACGGTCAGATAAAATAGACCTTCTAACCTCATAGTAGTACAAGATTGTCCGCCCCACGAAAACCTATTAATACCGTAAAGCTAAAAGGTGGGCTCTTATCGCTTTTTGAAAGAGAATCAAAGGAATGATATTAAATTATAATTTAAAAAAAGTAATACTACAGTTATAAAAATAAAGATAGTCAGCATCTACTAAAATTAATAATTTAAATTAAATGAAATAGAAAAATAAAAAAAATGTAAAGATGATGCAGTTTTGTTATTTATTTATATTAAACTATTGTTGATATTGAACTATTGTTAATCACAAATAACTTATCCAATAGTGTTCCTATATATTTATAATCGTTAGAAAAATGCGTTATTCTTAAGTAATTCAGCAATCCATAATGTTAATGAGAAAGAAAATAACGTAGACAGTTTCTTTTCTGGCAACTTGTAATGCTATCAATCATTTCTTGAAAGAAATATAAGTAAATAAATAAGGAATAAGGAGCTCCACAAGAAAAATTAAAAAAAAAAATTAATTAAGTCATATATGTTGTTATGAAATTATGTAACGGGTCATCCCATTAGTAATGTCGGTTTTTAAAAACCTATCTGTTTATATCGATATTACTAATCCCTCCTTTACAATTGAATTGTGTTTACATATTTTGTTTATTATAGCACTACGTACTCATTTATTTATCACGTTTTTGTTGAAGAAAGTTAGTTAGTCTGTACTGAAATTTCAATTAAAATGGATCTCCCCAAAAATCACTTACGCCCCATGTTACATTTCGGTAATTCGATAAAGAAGAAAATGCTGCTTCAATTTATCGGTAACTTGCAGATATCTATGGAGAAAACGTCATTAGTGAACGGCAAGTGCAGAGGTGGTTTGAAAAGTTTCGAGCGGAAACCGCAAACTTGAAGACGAGCCACGGACAGGTCAACCAGAAGAAATGCTACTGTTGAATAAAATCCTGTTGTAAAAGTTAAAGAATTGACAGAAAAACTTGGATCGACAAACTCTACTGTCCACCGTCATTTGTCATCAGATCCATTTTAATTGAAATTTCAGCAAAGACTAACTAACTTTCTTCAACAAAAACGTGATAAATAAATGAGTACGTAATGCTCTAATAAAAAAAATATGTAACCACAATTCAATTGTAAAGGATGGATTAGTAATATCAACATAAACAGACAGATTTTTAAAATCCGATATTACTGGGATGACCTGATATATAAAGTAAATTTTTATAAATCAGTTGTTTTCTTTTTTTGGTTTGGATTGATGTTGATATATATTTCTAGCTAAATATTTAAATAAATAAATTCATAAAAAAAAATAATTATAAAAATGCATAAATTCACAATAGCATAAAATATTATTATTTGTTTTTAATAAGAAAACGAATTTCGATATCGGATAATACTTCTTGCTTTAACGACTGCTTCCAGCCCTTTAAGATAACTTCTAAAAATTGAATCTTATTTCGCATGATTTCTTCCATTAATACAAAAAATGTTGTTAGTTCTTTTAGGTTATCAGGTGTTTAAATTTATATTTTTATAAGTCTGCCGGGTTTATCTCTGTTGTTATATTGAAGTTAAGAATATTCCTGGATTGAACTCGGGTCTTTTTTCTTTCTAATAAATGTATTTTTTTTTCGTTTTTCATATTCGTCTCTATCTTCCGCCATATTAACAGTACATGTGCTTACTCATTAAAAATGAACTTGAAATGAAATTTCTCTTAAAGAAACATATATATATATGAATTTTATGATGTGCGCCACTTTTTTAATGAAGTTGTTTTGCGATATTCGTAATGAGAAATCACGTTTCATTCTTGGTTTGAAATGTTAACCAGAAATTTCTGCTTCTGTAATCTTTTTGGCACAAAATTATGAAGACAGCTTGCTTACAATTAAGACTAAAGAGCAGATGCCGAAGGTTAGAAACAGCTTGAAGATATGTTCTGAATGTTGTGAATATGGTAATAAAAAATCGATAACCAAAGAATAGATATCGTTTCATCAATACCGACGTCCGCTTCGAGGGCCACCGCAGTCGCTCCTGAATAAATTGGGACTGAAGCAAATTGCGATTCAGGGCGATAATGGTTTTAGAATATGAATGGGCCTAAGGGGGAAGGGGGGAGGGATATCTTTTATTGAGAGGCCCCGGTTTTTGGGTGAAAACGGTCGAAGGGAGAATGCAGCTGCCTCAATCACAGGCGCTTTTCACATCCTACCCCTACTTCCTCAAACTCTCGCCCCCACGTTACCCTTCCATCATGGATCCTTTAATCGAAAACTGAATACAATTTTTATGTAAGCGCCCTGGCTGAAGTGGTAAGATGTAAGAGCAGTTAAGCCTGGATATTAATAAATTATGTAACAATATTCGAAGAAATAACTTGATGTTCAGAATAGCGTTGAATGCTTCACACAAATTGATACATTTTTCTAAGATTCCATAATTTTTTTGTTATTTTAATTATTTAAACTCCTAATGATAAATGATAAGCAATGTGAGCGAACCAGTGACGTACGCAGGGGGGATTGAGGGATATATAGGGATATCCCCTCCCTCGCTCGAAATGTACGAACAAAAATAAATTTTGTATTTTAAGTATTATTTTGCGTAATTGTTTATCCAATTTTCATGCTTACCCTTAAAACTTACTCCTAATTAGGTGATTATGCATATTTAGTTGATAACTTCCCTTCTTATTAAAAAAAAATTCACCGTACGCCTCTTTAGCTAACTATCATTATTCCTCTCAAAACTTGCTGACAAGCTAAAAGGTACAGATGCACAAGGTTTGGCTTTATTTCAGGCAGGATTATTTGAAATATATCAAATACATTTGTCATTTATTCATACTATAAATATTCCAAATATTGAATTTCGGAACAAGTTACTTGTATATACAAAATCCAACTCGACAGCTATTTCATGAAAGGTATTGCCGCTAGAATAAATTGAGTAGGCTTTCATTACTTTTCCTAAAGTTCTTCATAGTCACTAAATTTTGAAGTTGAATACCTATGTATATCGTCTTTGAGTGTAATTATTAGGAAAATAATTATTATGAGATAATAGGACTGAAGGTGCAAAATATGCCGATGTTATCCCCATTAGATTTCCTGGACAGTTTACTAGTTGAGAGATGATCCATAAGATTTTCACTGTATCCGATCGGTATTTTGATTATTAAGACAGATTATTTATTTGATTTCATAAGTTATCTTACTTAGTGTTTTGTAAATCATATATGAAGGGCGACTCAATCAAATATCCTTAATTTTTTTAAATAAATATTTTAACTTTTTTTTTTTAATTGTTCCAATATGGTGTAAGAAGTTTTAACAGTGTCTGAGGGCTGTCATGTACGATTCGTCTTTTATTGCCATAAACCACACCCATATGAAAAATTGTTTCTTTTTTGTAAATAAAGTACAATTATTTAAAAAATACCCGAGTATAATGGGTTTTAAATAGAGGTGACTAGAAACAAAACAACTTAATATCCCTAATGATATTCAAATCCCCAGTTTCACTGCCCACTCCTCAGGTGGCCTATCTTTTGATGTCATCTGCTTATCGAGTTGATGACAGATGATTCATATCATTAAAGACCTTACTGTTTAATGCAATACTATTATAGTTTTACAACGAGCTCAAGCATTACTGAATAGCAAATATTTCGGATTCTATCTCCACTGGTTATAATAACACAAATATCTTCCGCTACCCGAGAATCGTTGTTTTCCACGGCGTTAGCCATTCACCGACTCCGCGAGTTATGGCCGATGAAGGAAGTGTGTGTTAGAAGAAGACTGTTAGGATGAGGCCAGGGTGCCCGTTGGTCAGCTGCCGGCTGGGACACCACAATGCTTCCCCTAGCTTTTTTTGCCCCATCTAGGGACTACGCAATCCTGGAAAACGGTCTCTCCCTCCCTCCATATGCTTCCTCATTCCAGTAACCCTCCAACCCCTACCAACATCTATAGTCCAGTTGAAATATTTAAATATTTTTTTTGTCATGGAGTAGTGGATTGCTTTGCTGAAAGTTTTACTTGTTGGCCAAACACGCTTGATAACATAAAATATATATATATATATATATATATATATATATATATATATATATATATATATATATATATATATTCTGAACTTAGTCCCATCCTACATTATCACTTAGAAAAATAAATGAAACCAATAATCAAATACTCCTCATAGGTGATTTACATCAGAACGACGAATCTACAATATCATGCAAAAAATAACAACAATCTAGTAATCAAATATCATGCATAACTATGCATGCATAGTTATATCACAATTTGAATTGAACAGGAAAAAATGTAGCAATATTATGTATATAATAGGTTAATTAGTATGTTTGTGTATTAAAACTTATAATTGTGTATCATAGCTTATAAAGGTGCGAACACACTGGCGATCCAAGCGCGAGCAGCATGTTCTCTCTATTTGAACAGGATTTTGGAGAAGGCTAGGAGCGCGACGATCTATCTCCTGTCGGGTTTTTTCAATAGTTCGCTGTTCCGATTTGGACAGATTTGTTGGTTTTCGCTCGTATGTGATTATTGTTTTTAAAGATAATTGAAAAATTGAACTAAAAGACTACATTTCAATTAATATCTTGATGTTATTATATTTTAAAGGAGAATTTGGTCGGGTGTGGGGTGTTGTGGAACTTATGTTTTATTGTGTGCCAACTTTTTGGTCAACGTTGTAATCCTTTATAAGGGCTAAATAGAAAAAAAAAACAAGATAACCAATATAATATGACATTTTTGAAGTATAAAGCATAACAATATATAAATGATATAGGTAGACAAATATAGATAATAGAGTATCGGCATGAAAAATTGAAATAAAATGTATGACAAAATGAAATTCACGCCTCAGTCCCTAACTACGACATACGACTCCTCTCAGAAAGCATCTTCATCCAATTAGAATCCCCTCCCGTCAATCAAAAAACTTATAGACAAAACCTATCACTTATTTATTCCGAAATTTTCAATTTATGAAAACAACAATAAGCTGTTACGGCCCGTTCCTATATCCCACCATCCACTCTAATGTTTAACACTAACAGGATGACTATTATCCATACTAACATCTGGTTAAATTTTGATTTCTATTATTATATTTTTATCACTTATTCATTTAAAAAGTTTTAATTTTTTATATTTTCATTATTGACAATTCTTTTTTTAATTAAGACTCTAGTCAACCTCTCCACCTATTACCTTTATTGTCTTTTTACACCACAATCCCAACTTTATTTATTTATATCCACAAACCATCCAATATTTGAATCAATAGGTTAAACCAATCCTTCATATCAATAATTTATTGATTAAACTAATATTATTCTATAGTTAAATATTATTCTAGGATTATTCTATCGTAAGAAGTTTTTAAAACTACTCTGCAAAATGTCTACTGAATTTTCGAGGGATTCCTATGGATCGCTGAAAGCGCGTGGAAATTAAAAATCAAAAATTAAAAAATCGCACCCATACAGTGCGAGCCGCGCGCACGTTCGGAGCTTGTTGCGAATCGCTAGTGTCTACGCACTTTAAGTAATGCATTTCTCACTCAAAATCGATAATCAAAAATATTTATTGTTAATCAGTTTTATTTATTTATTGAAATTTACAACTGCTTACAAGATGTATCCATGCTTACAAGGTACATCCAGTAAATAGGATTTACATAAATATATTTGTTAAATGTTTATCATTTTAACATGAAGCAAAGCTACCTATTGAGAGAAATATAAAATAACATCAACAGAAATAACAAATCTGATTACAAATACATTAACGTGTTCATCAGTTGAAAAAAGAAGTTTATTTAATGAAATCTGAATCTCAATTTTTTAATCATTAATATGGCCCAATCTCTAATTATGTCTGATATTTTGGTGTTCCTCAGGAATTCATGTTTGTTCCTCTTAATGTTAACTCAAATATATCTCGATAAGGGTGCGCTTTACGAAATTTGGTTTGAGAATTCATTGAAGCTCGTTGAGTAAGATATGTTAATAATGTTAATAAATAAAATCTGTTATTATAAATTCTTATAGTATGTATATATTTTTTTTAAATGCAGTTCTTCTCGATGATGGTGACCCGACCATGAGGTATAATCTTGCGCACCTAGAATCCCTCGTTAGAGCTATTAATACCGACTGTGGCCTGTAGCCATTTTATTTTTAACCTAGATCATAGTCAGATGTAGAAGATCCAGTACCAGTACCGGTGTTATTGTCGAATCGAGGCTAAAACTGAAGAGAGTGGTGGGAGGGTGGGAGGCGGAAGTGCTCCCCCCAACATCTGCTCACGGCTTTTTTTTCCCTTTTCAGGATTTCTGGCTGCTTCTATTATTTGCGCAACTCTGAAAACCTGAACCGTAAACCGACTCATGGCTTCAGCTGTAGCAGACCTGTCCGTCGCTAGTACCACTTTTCTGTTTCGTTAATGTTTTTTGTCACCTCTTGCATCTTCACCTCAAATACACCCACATCCGGACACTATTTTTTCTTTATCCAACAGAATTTCGAAACGAAATGTGCATATTGCGAATATCGATTAATATAATGAAGAGTATTGATTTTTCTTTGAGCTTTCTTGAAGCCTAATAATAAGAATGAATTTCACGCGCCTTGTTATATAATTGATGTAATAGTAGCGCGGCTCACTGTGCATCGTTATTAGAAAAAATCAAAAGATCTTCTAAAGAGTTATATACTAGTAGGCATTCTAAAATAATCCTTGAACCATTAAGGCCTTATTTACATTTCTTTGTAAGTTAATACAATACCCTAACTTTAAATATTAATTCATTTTGAGGTAATCGCTTCATTAGCTACAATTTATTTCTCGTTCCGAGTACATCTCTTCTCTCGGGAAAAAAAATATCGCCAATCATGGAATTTACTGACCAGGGTGTGTACCTTAAAATAGTACATTTTAATCAGGAAGATTTAATCGTAAGAGAGATAGATTCAATCTATTTCGGAATAGATAAGTGATAGGTTTTGTCTATAAGTTTTTTGATTGACGGGAAGGGATTCTAATTGGATGAAGATGCTTTCTGAGAGGAGTCGTATGTCGTAGTTAGGGACTGAGGCGTGAATTTCATTTTGTCATACATTTTATTTCAATTTTTCATGCCGATACTCTATTATCTATATTTGTCTACCTATGTCATTTATATATTGTTATGCTTTATACTTCAAAAATGTCATATTACATTGCAAACTGTGATCAACCATTTTTATTTAAAGTTCCAACTTTGAAGAAGCTTTTAAAAAAATCGTCAAATATCCTCTTGAGCTTTTTTTTCATATTCTTGTTACTTTGTTCATTTGCTTTAATTTGCAGTATAGTTTGACTGCGTCTGCGTGTGACTTTCTTAGTTATATTATTTTCTTTAACAAACGCACTGCAGGCGGAGATATGATTGCTTTTCTGAAAAGGGCGATCGGATACTCATAGTTTTTAAGAAACTATGTTCGCTGTTGCCTGTGGAGAAGTCTAATGACCAGCACCGATGAGAATTACCAAACATTTGCCGGGCTTAAATAGTAAATTGGAGAATGTCGCAAGGAACCGTCAAAAATTTCGTGAGCGCTAGGCGACTTGGATAATGTTAAAATGTTAATAAACAATAAATAAATAAAAAAAACTAAATTAATAAATAAAAAGACTAACCGTTGTAAGTAGTTGAACTGTCTTCTATAACTGTTGATGTGAGGTGTGATGTATTTTGTCTACTTTATGTGATATTGTTTTTCTTGGTTTGAACCGACCATCGTTACTTATATTTAATATTTTCATATAGATTATTTCGCTCACATATACATATTGCTTATATGGGAATACACCTACACACCTTGGAAGAAGACCTTAGTTAAAACCTATAAGTATAGTTAAAACCTATTAACCATTATCACAAAACATTAACCAAAAAATTATGTATAGCACTGTTAGAAAAGTTAAATTAGTAATATATCGCAAACTTGGAAGACCGGCACAAAAAATAAAAAAATTAAACGATTTTCCAATTTTTGTGCAGTCATAATCAACGAGATAATTATTTTTTTATAATGAAGAGAACCACAAAAAATATCCATCGTGTGATTGCGGAGTTTTTTTTTTTTTTTTTTTTTTTTTTTTTTTTTTTTTTTTTTTTTTTTTTTTTTTTTTTTACAAAACTGTCAAAAACAAGTCAAAAAATTTAGGTAAAAAATATTTTTGGAATAAAAAAATACCTTATACAAGTTACCTCCAAGCATTTACTTGCAAATGGGTTCAAGGAACTATTTATACAATTGTAAGGAAAGCTGTAATAATCAATTGAAACTTGATGATAAAAACTTCAAGCGTCGTTTTCTCAGAAGTCCATCTTCTGGAGTTGTGCCAGTCTTCTTCCAAGGTTTATCACTCATTTGGAAGAAAAGTGCCACAATACGAATATGTGAAATTTTACAGAAGTGTTTGAAGTTTACCTATTTAGATTTTTTGTTCATTTAATCATCTAATTGTGGCAGTTATTCATAATAACAGCACAAGCTCCTTTAGAGTTTATGTATAATAAATAAACATCTTTTAAAAAAAAAACTTTTTTATAAAACAATAAGTAGAGTTTTGAAAAAAAATCAACCCAAAATATTTTTTTGTATGTGTTGAAGTACTAGATATTTTTAACATAAGTAATGATGTTATCAATTATTCATACCGAAGAAAAATACTGATTGAGGCAAATATTGAAACTAAAAATCTGAAATTTATTCTCAATGCAATATATACTTCATTGAAAGCTTTCCAAGCAAAAAAAAAAAAAAAAAAAAACAATGTTCATTTATGAATCAGTAATCTTACAGGTAGTTTCCAAATCTGACTAAAATTATCATTCGCAAGCGCCTGACACGGTTATTTTAACAAGTTAAACATTAAATAGTATTACATGTACAAAACCGTGTTTGAGATCTGATGTTAGAAAAACACCGTTCTCTGAACACAATAGCTTGGAACATTAAATTTTGCATAATGGTGAATTTGATAACAAATCTTCTCAACACAATGATTTTCTGGAACACTAGGTCTTGCAAGGTACGTAAGCAATACAAGTTACAAAGAGAGACGACAGTAGCCTTGACCTTGGTGGAAGGGTTGACACTTGGGGGGGAGGAGGAAGGGTAGTGCCAGGTAGGGCTAATAACCCCTTCGTCAGTTTTTTAGCAGGGCCACGTGCCGACCACTAACAATGGACGTATTACATGCTCTTATACCCTTTCTTTGCCCAACCCCAATCATCATCTCCCCTACCCTTAATTCTTCCGCTACCTTCTTCCTATCTTATTTGTTTTCTACGTCAATAAAAAATACCACAAAAGGCAGCGGAGTGCGTGTACAATAGTCCCGCTACTCTGATTGCCTGAAACTGAGACGCGATCGAACCTAAATGTTAGGTAATGAAGAGTGCCTTGATATTGACAGCTCAATACGGCAAAGGAATGATTATAGGTAATATCGATCTTTTGTGGTTTTATAGGACTAACTACCCCTACCTTTGACTGGAAATCTTTTTTTGGGGAGAATGGGGGGGGGGGGGTATGAAGCTACGACTTGGTAGAGGGAACTTCTGTAATTCATAAATATTTGGACGATTGACATTTCAAATTATTATTTTAATAAGATTATAAATAAATATAAGCGCTTTACATTGACTCTAAATAAAAAGTAATTTAATTAGAAAATACGAAAAATTAAAGGTGATAGAAAATAACGAAATACATATGATGATGCATTTCAGACGTCGGGACAACTGCATGGCATTGAATCAAGCCAATACCATTGTACTACAAATACATAAATAGACAGTGATAATGTTTAATTTAGTTTTTACTACTGTTTTTATTAATCTTTGGCCTTAGAACATGTTTAAAAACGAAAGTTCTGTTAAAACATATAAGGAAGGATGTTAAAAGATAAGAATGTAAGAATGTGACATTTATGGAGGTGTAGGAATATTTATCACTCATTATATATTTACAAGCAGAATACAAACATCAGATCTTTCTAATTATATTCATCAGCTTTCATTGCATCTACAGGGCCAGGTTTGGAATCTCCTAGGCCCAAGAGTTTTTGCCACCCCTCTTCATGCCATCGGTGTGAGGGGGGGGGGGAGAGGGCCGGTCCAGCGATTTTTCTCTAGAAAATGATCATTATAATTTTTATTTAAATTTTATGTCACAATAACAAGAACACAAAGACTTTTCTTAATTCATCATAAATATCTTCATTGTTATTTAAGCAAATATTTTTTTTAGCGTGTGCCCCCAGGCATAGTGCGCCTCTTGGCCGGGACCAAGTAGGCTTAATGGTAAATCCAACTCTGTTTATTTTCATACTTCAATCTAAAATATGAAATTTATCGGATATAAAATATGATAATTAATGCATTTAGAGGTACATATTCAAGAAAAAAAAAGGAGGAAAAAAAGGAGCTTAAAATTTGATAATGTCGGCAATATAACTCATTAGTGATAAAGAAATGAAAACCTTTGGGAAGAAGACTTGTTGGTTTTTGAGGGATATTTAGAAAAATTTATCTTTTCTCTTTGATTGTTTAAAATTATATTACTGAAATAGTAATTTATAGCGGAAATACAAGGAGATACTTACAATTAGTACTAGAATTATCATATTTTTATTGACTTATGGTACATTAAAAATTAAAACTACAAGTTATATTTTAATGTTTTTTTTTTGTTATGTTTTTTTACATCACATTAAAGAACAGCAAAAGTACGTTTTTATTACAATTACGAAATAAGTCAGAATAAATAATATATAATGAGGTTCTGAAAAATAAATATTTATTTAAAAATTGTTATCGATCAAAAATAAATATATAGCTGTTAAAAAAAAAACTTTCTTCTTTCCACCCACCTGTTCTTGGTAATCGCTAAGCCCTTAAACTCCATATAGTTGAGATGTGGAAAGAGCGGTATACCATGACAGTGTTTCAATAAAAAAAAATTAATAAAAAGAATATGGAATATATTAGGATATAAAATTGTGATATGGAATAACGTACTTATAATAATAGCCATGAAAACTTAAAAAAAGGTAATATGTAATCAGACCCTGATATGTAATTATGATTTTTTGACAAATTTAGGTAGAAGGACTCTTCATAATATAAACATTACACCACTAATTTTTGTTTTGGAGTGGTGTTTTAAGTTTTTCGGTAGATAATGGTGTCTGTATTCCATAGACATTTCCAAGTCAAATGTAACCTTTTGCAAGTCAAATTTAACCCTTGCCAAGACAAATATTACTCTTTACAAGTCAAATGTAACCCTTGCCTAGACAAATGCTACTCTTTCTAAGTCAAATATAACCCGTTCCAATTCAAATGCACTGCTTTCAAAGTCAAATGAAACCCTTTCCATCTCAAATGTCACCCTTTCCATATCAAATGCGGCTCTTAGTAAGCTGAATGCAGCCCATTCTGTTTTAATTGAAACACCTGTACGAAATTCAGAAATTTCTCCATTTTACAATTATTGTTATTGTTATTGATAAATTCGTTTAAGGCACCTTTAATTAAGTAATAGCGGTCGCATGCTAAGAATTTACAAAAATAGTCTCCATTTCAAATTATATCGAAAATAAGAGCTACAGATTATTTCATATATATACATCTCGTTTATTTATTTCTGTATGTGTGAATATGCCGAATATAATTATCACTATAAATGGTATCTATATAAACAAAATTAACAATACAGTCATTTTTTTAGCATGAATCAAAAATAGTTTATCGAACAATAACAATGTATCGGTGTTGAAAAAAATAAATACTTTCTTTTCTCGAACCACCTGTTCTTTGATAATCGCCGAACCCCTAAACTTCGCTTAGTTGAGATGTGAAGAGAAAAAAAATACAATATATTACCCAGAAGGCGTGTCCGCGTTCCTAAAATATCGGTCAGTCTCTAACCTGCCTCGGTTCCAAGACTGGGAAAGACGGCGGGTGGTCGATGCAAAAAAGTAGAAACAAACCTCTCCCATGTTAATATTGCCATTTTTATGACCTTAGTTAGTACCTTAAGATGCCCTTAAAGCTTTAAAACATACTGATTTAAGTTCCTATTTCTTGACAAAATTGGTCACTTCTACCAAAGAGTTTCCTGAAACTTATAACCGTACTTAAGGAAATGCAGCGGAGGGAGTGGGTATAGACATACCAGTTCGATTTAACCAAAATCTGATTGAAGGAATCTGCATGTATTTTTTTTTTTTGTACCCCAAAGTAGTCGGAAATTTGTTAAGAGGAAGGTACCTCCCCGGTCGTTTGAGTAGAGAAATTTTTTGCGGCCCTCTTCCTTTTTGGTAGCATTTAACAAGTTTTAATACAAATCTGTTAAGTTGTCTAAAATAAGAAAAAAATCAATAAGAGTGAGGGGGAAAAAACGTGAACTGTAGCAAAACATCCCAACCCCTCTGCGCCAGCTGACGAGTGGTCAGCCTGGGAACTCGCTTTTCAATTTTTTTTTTCGTTTCTTATCCGGGGCTGCGGAGTGGTGTCCACTCTAGATGAATTTTTTCCCCCAGTTTCCTCCGTAGCCCGGATTAGATTCACGTTAGCCTCGGGGATGTTTGCGACTAGGCGTGGGTCAGTGTGGGAGTCTGATACCTGCTTCACTTTCCCACAGAGACCCTTGCATAAGTGTTTGCCAGGCCGTTCAACCCCAGGTAAGGGCAGCAGGCCTTTTAGCCCCATGTTTCAAAGGGAAAAAAGAGGAACAAAGCAGCAAAGCTCCGTTTCGCAAATAGAGCAAAGGGAAGGCATCGGATTGCCTGAATAGGACCTACGCAACATGACCTCACCAAGATGAAGAGCTTCCATTACAGGATAGTTCTTCTAGGCCAATTACATTAGAAAGAAAAGTAAAAGCGCTAATTAGCATGTAATATTGATTTGAATGCAGTAAAACCTATTGAGCTCATTTTGAAATAGTATCGATTATCATCATATTTTTATTTATTTATTTTTACTCCCTAGCTTAATTTCTTATTTTTATTTTTTATAGAAAATTTATAATATATTAATTATTCTCAGGATAAGATAGTCCGAGTGGTGGCCAAGAAATGGATCTCAAAATAATAACATAAAACGAACGTTTCGACCCACATTGCAGGTCTTCATTCTAAATGAACAAAATAAAAAGATAGGAGTCTAAACAGGGATTTCAATCAACTCTCATTTTACCCTCCAACTGAATAAAAGTAAAGATATCATTTTTATTTTTGATCTTGAAAAATGAAATTCATGATTTGATATATATATATATATATATATATATATATATATATATATATATATATATATATATATATATATATGTATATATATATATATATATATATATATATATTTTTTTTTTTTTTTTTAGATCCATTATTAGGTTACCAACGGTGCTGATTATGAAAATACTATCGATTTTAAGATCGCGGGCTCATCTATCGATTTATTTAAACATTTCGGATATCCTCTATATTGATGACAACTATTAAGGTGCGTTAACACCTTTGCCAAACCTTGACAAACCAAACGTGTAAAGGGGGTCGTTTTGCTCGGACTCAAAACACAGACAAGCCAAGCCGAGGCTTGCTTGTGTTTGAGTCCGATCCGGTCCTTGCAGAAGCTAGTGTTGCATCCACTTATCCATTTATTTAAATTATATATTTAGGTATACGTTTTTATTTTATATTTTTAAATGTTTCTTTGTAAAATGAAATAATTTAAACCAAAATTAACAACCGACAAAAGTTGAAATAGCCGGAACAGTAGAGAGTAGTGAAGTTAGTTTGCTAAGCTTCTGTAATCCCCTTTCACACGTTTGCCGTTTGGCTTGGCGTTTGACTTGCCTAGGCTTGGCAAAGTTGTGAACGCACCTTTAGGTAATAGAACATGCTAATTATGAAAATACGATAGATTTTAATATTGCGTGCTCAGGTATCGATTTATTTTAACATTTTGGATTTCCTGTATTATGTGGTGTAATGTCTTTCGTTTGTCCTGTAAAATCAGGTGTTTGGCACGTAGAAGGTTTAACGGCTATAATATGAAATTATATTATACATAGATTTTGTCATTAAGTACCTAATGAAGTAATATTATTTTTAATTTGATCAACTTAATCTGTTAGTTAACAACTTCTTATCAAATCTTCCAACCATTTGTCCATTGACTTGTTTTTTGTTGTTTTTTTTGTCTCCAGTTTTATATTTTTTTTCATTTAATGGTAACGTTTCTGTTGCAAAACTTCTCAAGAACTCTTCCCCCATACCCCTATGACAATTGGGGTGACAGGCTCCCGCTGTTCAATATCCCAATGTTGCGTGGGACCGAATTTCCTTAATAATTAAGATACAGGGTATGGATGCCCGAGGACCGAGGCGGGTGGGGAATAGGAGGGGGGGGGGTGAATGGTGAGTAAATTGAGAATTCTTTACATTTTGCCCCAACCGCAATTTCAACCACTCCCTAATGTCAAGTCACTCAATGGCAACCCACAAAGGTGGAATAATAGATTATTCTAACATGTTCACTTCTCGATATTCAAGGCCCTAAAATAACGCATGACAATGTGAGGGGGAGGGGGTTTCGTTGGCGGGTCTATTCTATCAAAAATTTGATGTTTTTACATGACATCTGTGTAATCCCGACAATTTACAACTGATTCGATTTCTTTCAAGACTGACATATTTCTGGTTTTAGAAGTAAAGTCGTCTTAAGAGTCATTCTCCGTCAGATATCCAATAATTGGAGGGTCCAAAAGGCAATCAGTATAAGTCATTGTTTTGCTGAAAATGACTTATATGTTATAACTGCTTCCTTATTATTCTAACTTTCAGATGACAAAACGCTTGACTCACTATTATACTTTTCAAACGTCACATAGCAGCACATACACTGACCACAGAATAAATGATGGTTCAGATGCCAATTAGTGTAAGTCATTAATTAGTTAAAAAGTATTAATATTTAAAAATTATAATAACGCTCAGCCAAGTTTAGGGCTAAGCTAGAGAATCATGAATTTCGTATCATGAAACGATAAAACAAAAAGGAAAAATCCCTTTCCTATAAAATTTAATTTTCTGAGTTGAAACTACTTCTGCTCTGAGGCGGCGATATGTCTGATGTTATATATGATGTCTAAACAAGAGTTTAGAAATACCTTGGGTCTTCCCCCCAAAGACCCAAGGTATTTCTAAGAAGGTATTAAAAGGTTTTACTTAAAATTCTTTACCTAGTCCTTCGGTTGGGTTTAATTTTTGTTTTTATGGACAAATATATGAAATAAGTAAGAAGTGGCGTTAATGTTCAAATATCATGTTCTCAATTTCGGCGGAAAACATCATTTCAGTGATTTCATACCATCATATAATCGTGAATGGTTTCATACATTTTTTTTTTCAGTTTATTTTTTATTACAATCGCTTAGTCAAAAGAATGGATGAATTGAACATGAATACATTAAAGCAAACAACAAAATCAAATCAACAATTAAAATCAGACCATATAACTTTTACATATCGCTAGCTTGGAAGAAGATCGGCGCAACTTCAAAAGCAGTACTTTTGAGAAAACGGTGTTTTAACTTATTATCGAATTTCAACAGATTATTTCAGGCCTAAATAAATAATTATTTGAACCCATTTGCAAGCAAATGCTTGGAGGTAACTTGTATAAGGTATTTTTTTATTCCAAACATAATTTCTAGCCTAAATTTTTTGACTTGTGGCAGTTTTGTTAAGAAAATAACTGCTCTCCAGCGATCACACTATGAATATTTTTCGTGGCTCTCTTCACCATTTAAAAAATAATCATCTCGTTGATAATTATTACACAAAAATTGGAAAATCGTTAATTTTTTTATTTTTTGTGCCGGTCTTCCAAGTTTGCGATATATTACCAATTTAACTTTTCTAACAGTGCTATACATACTTTTTTGGTTAATGTTTTGTCATAATGGTTAATGGGTTTTAACTATACTCACGTAACTTTATTTGAATCCAAAATATTACCCTTGGATTATATTGAGCAACAAATCGGTCGCCAGTCCAGGTCTGTCCGTGCCGAAAGTGTTGGTAGTTCCGAAATTGCAGACACCGTCATTGCTTGGCCAATAGTCCTTACTCAACCCTTCTTCCCAAGAGGTCATAAAAGATCAAAGAAGCCGCCTGGATTTAGGGTAACAAATGGAAAGAGCAAAATATTTTTCGATTTCTTTATACCTTACCTGCTTCATAAACATGGAATATTTTATTTATATTTGAATCAAAGACATATGATTGTACGTTAGATATCCTTATCTATTTATTTTTTTAACCTTCTAAAAATTATGAATACATTAATTTTACAAGAATAATACGAATTTATCATGATAATAATTTTAATAGTTCGGGAAGTATATTAAATTTTATATTTATATTTAATATGTAAAAAAATCTTCCTGATTTATTTTTTTTTTCATAACGTTTCTTACATCCAGCGTTTCGATGCATTTTTTCCCTCATCTTCAGGATCCTAGTACATACATTATTCAATCATAAATTTTTCTGGTTAATTCATTAATTCACATAGTCTTCTTCATAATTACTCATTCATATATTATATAAAAAATATATTGTCATTTTAAAAAGTCATTTCTAAAAATTTCCATTATGAGGACCATCTGAACAACCTAGATGCTTTCTGTTTATTTCTATTTTTATTTTTTTTCTGTCATGCTGATCTTTTCCCCTATCCTTCCAATTTTTAGTACATATACCGCCAGAGCGTTATTTCAGAAAATACTGAAGTGCAATAATTTTAATTTATAGTTCACAGGCTTGAAAACGGGCAAAATTGGCCCGAAACATTGCCTAATATATTTAATAAAGAAAAAAAGAAAGAGAGAAAGTTTAAAAGGGTTTATTATTTCTGGAAATAATATAATATAATAATTTTCACATCTTTGTGAATAAGAATTTTTTAATATATTTTTTTTTTTTTGAGCTTAAGATATTATTTGATTTTTACTTGTTTTCACATAAAATAATAAATTTCATAATTGGAAAATCGTTAATTTTTTTATTTTTTGTGCCGGTCTTCCAAGTTTGCGATATATTACCAATTTAACTTTTCTAACAGTGCTTTACATACTTTTTTGGTTAATGTTTTGTCATAATGGTTAATGGGTTTTAACTATACTCACGTAACTTTATTTGAATCCAAAATATTACCCTTGGATTATATTGAGCAACAAATCGGTCGCCAGTCCAGGTCTGTCCGTGCCGAAAGTGTTGGTAGTTCCGAAATTGGAGACACCGTCATTGCATGGCCAATAGTCCTTACTCAACCCTTCTTCCCAAGAGGTCATAAAAGATCAAAGAAGCCGCCTGGATTTAGGGTAACAAATGGAAAGAGCAAAATATTTTTCGATTTCTTTATACCTTACCTGCTTTATAAACATGGAATATTTTATTTATATTTGAATCAAAGACATATGATTGTACGTTAGATATCCTTATCTATTTATTTTTTTTAACCTTCTAAAAATTATGAATACATTAATTTTACAAGAATAATACGAATTTATCATGATAATAATTTTAATAGTTCGGGAAGTATATTAAATTTTATATTTATATTTAATATGTAAAAAAATCTTCCTGATTTATTTTTTTTTTTTCATAACGTTTCTTACATCAAGCGTTTCGATGCATTTTTTCCCTCATCTTCAGGATCCTAGTACATATATTATTCAATCATAAATTTTTCTGGTTAATTCATTAATTCACATAGTCTTCTTCATAATTATTCATTCATATATTATATAAAAAATATATTGTCATTTTAAAAAGTCATTTCTAAAAATTTCCATTATGAGGACCATCTGAACAACCTAGATGCTTTCTGTTTATTTATATTTTTATTTTTTTTCTGTCATGCTGATCTTTTCCCCTATCCTTCCAATTTTTAGTACATATACCGCCAGAGCGTTATTTCAGAAAATACTGAAGTGCAATAATTTTAATTTATAGTTCACAGGCTTGAAAACGGGCAAAATTGGCCCGAAACATTGCCTAATATATTTAATAAAGAAAAAAAGAAAGAGAGAAAGTTTAAAAGGGTTTATTATTTCTGGAAATAATATAATATAATAATTTTCACATCTTTGTGAATAAGAATTTTTTAATATATTTTTTTTTTTGAGCTTAAGATATTATTTGATTTTTACTTGTTTTCACATAAAATAATAATTTTCATAGTTTAGTGTCAGCATATTATTTATGCATATCTGTCTACCTATATTTACTTATATATTTTTACGTTTTATACTACCAAATGTTTATACTTTAATGGTTGTTATCTGTTTTTTTTTTCAATTATATTACTGGATTATACCAATTACAAATAGTATAGGTAAACTCAAGACACCCGCATTTTTATCAAATGATATACATTGACGTCAAATAGAATGTATAAGGCATTCATTGGTGGAATTAAGAACCTAGAAAAATATTCTAGAAGAATATTCTGATGATTTTTGACATCCCTTTGTATGCCTGACACCAGCCTAATCAGGGCACCGCATTAACCCTTTAAGGTTCGGTTTATACCTACTTGTTGTGACAGGCTCACCCGTTCTATAATGATCCTGTAAAAACTAAACAATGCTCTTATTTAATCTTGGTGTTTACCTTTGGCGATTGATCTCTTCTTGTTTTTTTTTCTCTTTCTTTTCAGTGAAATTAATGTAAAAGCATAATTTTGGTCTGAATTATTTTTTTTCTAAATCATTTAAATAAGGGTGATAAACGTAATATTAAGATCGAAATTTATAAAAAAAAAAAAATACATGAAAATTTGTGAAATTAAGAAAAAATTAAGGTTTATAAAGGAATTTTGAATGAACATTGGATCCATGATGCTTGGTCAATTTTTAGGTACAACCGGGTGCATAGAGACACTTCATCGACTTATTTTATTCAATATAGTGATACTATATCCTTATTTATTTTAACTCCCTTCACATGGTTAAGGTTTTCGGTTGTATCGTGTATCCTAGCAAAGCCATCTTTTGAGTCATTCCCCTGCCAGTTATCCAATAATTATAGGTTTATTTATGGTATTTATGTCTTTATTGTACCTAAGTAAGACTGCGTTTATCACAAGTTTTATTTCATATTGCTAAATTTTATCTGTTTTAGTTGTTTGTTTTATCTGTAAATAATAGTGAAACTTACGTATTTATAGCCTTTAAATGTAGTAGAACGTAATGATTGATGTTCATTCGACTCTGACGATTGCAGTTTCATTCGGTAAGTACAAATTTCAGGTGAACGATCTATGACAGATAATATGACCTAGAAAGAGATCAACAGGTATGGATAGGCTCCATGATTTTTTCAGCTCTTGATCATCCCAGAATTGTAAACCTGAAACATTTTCTATGTTGCCAGCCAGCCTCCAGGCGAATCCCTTAAGCCGATGACCATCTCCAATTTAGGTCAGAGCGGCAACATCAAAGGATGGCGGCGCTTTGATAATAATTTATTTATTAATAACTTAATGATGCTCTTTACTGGTGTGGTATGTAGAACATGCATGAAAGGAAATCCACGGCGGATATTCACGAATCATTCAATACGTGCTCCAAGTCAGATTCAAGATCATTAAAAACATAACTTTTCCTTACAATCTGTTATAAAACAGATTCATACATTAGGCATATCTATGAGGAACCAAAACTTTATTAATAAAACCGAAAATGTTAATTTTAGGTTAAGTTAACAAGTATAATATTGACCAATAAACAGATAAGATTAAGAAAAAGCAAAAAATGTATGTAAGATAAATATGAATATTACTTTAAAATGAATTGAAATAAAATTTTTAGTTTTAATATAATTACTAAAAATATTTATAATACTATTATTTGTTACACTCAATTACTAATTGTGGTTAAATTCTATAAATAAATTAATCCCATAATTTAATCCGATAAGGCAATATTTGCTTAATGCTGTCCAATAATGATATTAGTTTAGAATGAGCTAAAATATTTTGTATATGTATATTAATTGTACGACGATAGATAACGTCTTCATGCCACTAAAAGATGGAAACAAATATTAGATTCTTAATTCAACCTCAAATAAATTGCTCACCATTTATTTTTTTAGTCACATAAATTCTTCGTTATTTTATTATGGTTTTAAATAATTTAGAAGAAAAATTTATGGCTTAAACCAGGGGTTCTCAAAGTAGGTGCCGCGAAATATTTAAAATTCTTAATTAAATTATAAATTAAAGTAGGCATTAAAATAAATTTTAAAAAATAAGATGGGTTTTTAAAATTTTAATTTTATGTTTTTTAGGTTTATATTTTATTTACTTCTATGGTTTAATTATTTCATATATATATATATATATATATATATATATATATATATATATATATATATATATATATATATAATAATAATAATAATAGGGATGCCGTGAATTTTGTTGTATAATTTCAGTGTGCCACCAGACAAAAAAAATTTGGGAATCCCTGACTTAAATATTCAAATTTCATTCCTGCATTTTCTATTTGTAAGATACTAAAAGCGTTTTTATTAAGAATTATGGATACAAAAAAAAACTATATATATATACTTTTATGGTATATAACAAACACTTATTTCTGTACTTGTAGTATTATTCACATAATGTATTAATAGTTCTACTTGTTCGCCGGACTAATAGCAGGTACGGAACTACTAGTATCCATAAACCTCTGGTCAGTAAAGTAGTTCAACCAGCTTCAATAGAACAGGTCTGTAATTATTGAAATGTAATATCCTGTCTTGAAATCCAAAATAAAGTTGGAAAAGAATAGTATGTGTTATTTAATAATATGTAGCCAAATACTTATGTAGTAATTATTTTTAGTATAATATAAATACCTTTTTCTTGACAGTTTGGTTGGTTATACTTCTTACACTACGTTGGTATGATGAGAAAAATACTCAACAACCTTAAATATTAAAATTATAATCAACTATGTTAACCAATTAATACAATATTATAAATTTCTAGTAATGACTTATAATTTAATTAATTTAAAAATAATTTAAATTCAAAATAATTTTATTTCTATATTTTTTTACATACTACATTGTGTTTGTCCGCTTTATGATTTTCGTTTTATTTTTATCCCGTATGCCGAGTATGTTGAACAAAAAAATGCAAAAACTGTAATTTATAAAGATTTTTTTTTTCTATAAACCGGAAATATAACTTTAAAAAAAAATTAATGCGTTATTTTTGGAAGATTCCAATTTTACAAGCCTTGCTATTCTTCCAAAATAAATTTACGAATTTATTACTAAACTTCATTCAACATCTAGAGGAATATTGGAGGATGTTGCTAAAATAATCCAAAAGATATATCCTATCTTATGTCAACAATTTTCAAATTTTTGGTTTGTATTAGAATTATTATGTTTACAATTTTACAGAATGCAATCATTGACAAATTAATTGGATATTGCTTTAATCGATGTATGACTTAAAAGTTTAAGTCTTCATGCAAAAAAATTTCCAGAAATAATCTAAGAAATAAATTTTAATTATCAATATTTTTATTGAACCCCTAAAAAAAAAAAAAGAAGTATAATTTGTCACATTTTTATTATTATACATTAATCAATGTTTAGTTTAATTACAGCTAATTTTATTACATACGGTTTTAAGTTTATAATTTTACTAACAATTTTTTAAAAAATATTTAATAAATAATAATTGTAAATTACAAAAAAGGTTTCGTACCGAAGTAGGTAGGTCGTCTATTAAAAACAATCAAACATTTTTTAATTAAATTTATACTGATACAAAACATTTGATTTGTAATAAAAAGATAATAACAAAAAATTAAATCTCCATTTAATAAAACAAGTACTCCTTTCTACCCAGGAACGTTGCTACAATTTATTGGAGGGGGAAATCTGAAATTTCCCCAAAAACTTGACTGGATTTCCCAACTATATTAGATATTTTAATTTTCCCAACGATATCATAAAATATTGTAATTGTCCTCAACCCTTTTGGGTTTGAACTTAACTGTTGCGGATGTTGGCACTAGACAACAATAATTTTTTTTTTTATTTATACACAACATTGTATCGATAAAATCCCAATTTCTTTACTTAAAAGGTATTGGTTTAAAAGTTTAGTACCTCTTTGAGTAAAATGTTATACCACAATTTTTCCAGTTTGAAATAGATTCTCAAATCTGAAATTTTCTGACTTTTTGGGTTTTCAAATTATTGGGGGACCCCCCTCTCATCACTCCCATGGTGACATCTCTGTTTCTACAATTATGCAATTTTTTTCGATAGCCGAGCCTCGTACATAAACGAATGAAAACAAAAAAATATTATATGGTGACTTATGAGGTTATAATTTTTACTACAAGAATTAAATTTTTTTTTTCGGAATTATAACCATTTGAACTTCTGAAATTTATTCTGTCATCGTAATAATAAAATGTAAAAAAATACACACTTTTTGTTTTAAACCTGGAGACAAACAGACCTTGAAGAAATTTTTCATCATCAACGAGAATATAAAAAACCTGAGGTCTCAAAATTAGGAAAAATAATAATTTCCATTCATACCTGAAAATTTAATTATAAATTGGTACATATTATTATTATGTAGTTTACTTCTTCTTTTTTCTTTTTTTTTTCTGGCACTCTAGCAAGACGATCATTCTTTACAAACTTGAGCTATTTTTTATAAAATTATTTGATTTTTGTAATAGTGGTGAAGCCAAGTCCTTCAAATTTTGCGAAATGATAAAACTACCCCTTCAGAGCTATGTGTGTACTTCGTAGAGATATAGAATAGGTTTCATTATGATTGTACCGCACACCCTTGTCAGCGAAGAGTAGGGTAATAGGTAAAAGTGAAATGGCCTAGGATGTTATGTAAAGGAGATAATGGGATCGACTAGGAGGAACCCATGAGAACCGGAGGCTGCGGACTCTGTCCACTCCGTGAGAAGGGCAGACTCCTGTTGCATAATGGAACATCAGACAAAGGGCCCCTACCTACCTAGCCCTTACCTAAAATATAGAGACCAGGGGCAAGGGCTTTTGTGTCCTTTGAAATGTTTATGCAGACCTACCCTTCCGATTTCGGACGTTCTAGGGAATCTACTCCCTCACTACCCCACGCCCTTTCAGATCTGACAAAGAGATGACCTAACCACGAAAAATCTTACCTCCGTGTGAAAGGGTATCCCGTGGAAATAGCTAGTCCTATCGCTTTATATTATCGAGGGAATTTCGATACAGGAGGAGAATATTGTTTTAGTTCACATGCTCCAACTAACAGATGGAACAGAAGTTGGAGTGAGAACTCTTAAGCAAGACGCTTTTATAAATTAATACAATCAGTTCAACAGAAGTAAACAATGCCTACATTTAGATGAAGTTTAAAAAAAAAACACAATTTTTTGTCTCCAAAAATCAAGAAATCACTATCTTGTGGATATATTTTAGCAAATATCATTGAAATTGCTCTTCCTACAAAGACAATCATTATGAAGTACATTATGGTGCATTTAACTAGATCCAATTTGGGTGTTAATAGACATCTATACGTCTAACAGTATCCGAGATAAAGTTAAAAAAAAAATTTTTACATGATTTTGACATCATTCAACATACTTATATCTTGAGAAAAGTTAGGGATATCTCAGGAATTATACACATACAGATGTCTATTACCACCAAAGAATAGTTCATGATGATTATTGTTATGATGCGTAAGAAAAACAGTTTCTATATTTGCCAAAATAAATTCACAATTGTTTAGTGAAAAAACAAAATAAAAAAACAAATTGTTGTTTTTAAAACTTTAACTTGGGAACTATTAGCCGTACATATGTCTATTACCACTCAAATTGGAGCCAGTTAAATACACCATAAAATAGTTTAAAATGATTATCATCGTAGGAAGAGCAGTTTCCATGATATTTGCCAAAATACATTCACAAAATGGCGATCTCTCGTTTTTTAGAAAACAAAATTGTTTTTTTGAAAAATTTTATTTCGGGAACCAGTAAACATAAAGTGCTCTATTAGGGCTCAATTGTTAGCAAATTTACTGTATTTTAAAAAAGATAGGCTTAATGTTTTTCTCACGGTTGGTAGTTTTGAAGATATTGAGCAACAAATGAAAAAATTAGTAAAAATTTTACGTTTCTGCAAAAGCTTTTAGTTTGTCGGCCATCATTTTGTTATTTATTTTTTAAAACCAATGTCATATTCCTTTTCAGCATGAAATTTTCTATAATTTGATACCTCATTTTATATTTTTAAAAAAATAAAAATTCAAGATTACGGCCAAAAAAACGCATTTTAGACAGTTAGATTTCTCTTGACTTTTAGTATGTCAAAAAGACACCAACATAGAACTAAAATAACCAAACCCCCGTCTTTGTGGGAATTAGTTCCACCCTAAAATCTAATGAATTGTTAATAATACAGTATGTGTAGATACCTTAAAATGTCGGATTGAAGGGAATAATGGCCGATTTAGCTGCAAGAGGTGCACTCGTTATCCCTTGTCATGGTAGGGTTTTTCTTAAACCATCAGAACTTGCACATTCACTGAAAGAATGTATGTAAAAGGAATGGCAGGGAATGTGGGACTGAGAAGTAACTCCTCAAATTGCAGCAGCCGCAGAGGTAAGAAGAAGTAGTTCTCACTAGCTCGGATCAGTCGTGAAAAAATGACACACACCTACATCAAATCTCTAATGAAGTACCCCCTAGGTGCTCATTGTCACAACGTAACCATAGTTCACATTTTTCAATAGTATTCGGCTTACAGCTTAATTTCCAGCACGATGAATGATCCATTTCGAAACTGACCTCGCGAAACCTATTCATTTCTTCAAAGTTTTTCAGTACCCACCAACCAGACTAATGAGCCTCTTTTAAGAATCACTACTATTTTCATGAACAATTTTTTAAGACGTGTGTTTAAAACTGGTGATACGACCGATATGCTTTCCAACAGTTTATTTCTATTTCGCCTCAGAGCATTCATAAACAGAAACTGAGAAAAAAAAAATTGTTCATTGGAAAAATTTTAAAGAAGGAAATTATATGTTAATTAGTCAATTAATTACTACAATTCATGTTATCAATTCATCAATGTTATCCCGAAAAATCGACACTTCAGGGGATACAATCTGATTAGGTAATGTGGATAAGTGCGCACTAGATTAAAGTCTTTATTTTTTAAACTTAAATGTTTCTATTTTTTTTTAAATAAAGTTCCTGGAACGATTATGTTTTAAATATTACACTAAAGTCTCCATGTTTCAATCACCTTCATTTTTATGAAATTGATAATTCAATTTGGAAGGTCCTAGTAAGCACTTGCTTCCTTAAAATGTGTAAGTGCATACGAGGTATCAGAAAGACTCATGACCCAAGCAGTAGTGCAGGTTGTGGGCATTTTCAGAATAGTTCGTTTCCAAAGGATTATTTTATTGATGTAATCATGAAACAAAGTTAAAACTTGTCAGAGATTCACATTTAACAGTCTTAAGTGACATTCATGAAAGTGGAAAAGTGGAATGCAGAACATAACTGAATAAATGTATTGACAGCTCGTTATATTTCACCATAACGAACTTTCGTCACTAATTTGTGAAACTTCAGTGTTTATAAGTCATGCGCCCCAAAAGTTCAGAGTTTAATTTAACAAGACGAATATGCACTTAAACCGAGAACGCACTTATCCCACATTATCTTACAATCTGGCAATACACACAGATTGAATCCCGTTAGTCCGAATATGCAGGATAACACTTTTTAAAATAATTTTTAATTTTTTTTTCAATCAAAAGGTTTCAGTAAATTCTGATATTATCACCATTGTCGTTTATTTCTAGCCATTTCAGCCTTATATTCGGATTAGATGTACCAAGCTAAGGTGATGTCCTTGGTAATACTACATTAAAAGAAGGAATACGTAATTGAAAGACACGGGAGAGTATGCCATGCAGTACTTTTGACAATTGGTAAAATGGTATTTAATTGTGATTTTATGGTACTTATTTCAATGCGTTGATCCTAATACCATTGAAAGTCGTCCAATTGTAGTTTTTGACGGATGAGGTCACTATTTAATGATTAAATACTTTTGCAATTTTCTGATGTTGTACCTAAGGAAAGCTTCAGTATGTCTTCAATGACCAGTTGTATTTAACTTAACTGGGAATAATGTTTTACGGAATTCTTACCGGTTTGGAATGAAGATTAACACAATAAATGAACATCATAACCTTTTTGCAAGGCCTTGTTTCTTTCTAATGACTTTGAACAACAGACGTCTTTTCTAATCATTTCATTCTTTAATTTCATCAATACATTACTATTTTCATTTAAATATAATTATAAATACATTAATTTCCATGTAATTTTTCCAACGCTGTAGCATAATACATGGATCGGATACAAGCGGAGGGCGTTGCTAGGAGACACGGTAGTAAGGGAGACGTTAGCGAAGGTAAAAAGTTGTGAAGGGTGGTGGTTAATTTATTAATTGGTGAGAGGGGAGGGGGGAGAAGGGTGCATGCGCGCCTACGGACCAATTACGTCTTGTCCTGATGACTCACCCCCAGTCCCATCTTCCAGGACCTTCCGAAAATGGAGAAAAGCTCGGTACATCATCAACCATGGCCAAATATCGATTTTCTCCCTCGATAGTTGTGTTGCTAAACACAGTTGTTGCGTCAAATCGCCAAAAAGGAAAAACATTATAAAATTACAAGCACTCGGGCAATGAAATCAAAAGTTTTATTTCCTAAATCTTGGCCAACCTTGGTTATAATTAAATATTTAAAAAATAATTTAATAATCAAGGTATTTAGTCACTGTATTTTCGCTAGGTACCAGTTGTTAACCCTTAGGCATTAAAGAATTTGATTAAAAATTCTTTTATAGGAATTATAACGAGAGTACAATTTATAAAATATTCAGTGCCCCAGCATTCTTATAAATGTAACAGCGCTACCAAACCTTTTTTTTTCCTCGGTGAGTAGATGATAGTAATTTTAAAGGTGTCATTAGTGTCATCAGTCATTAACTAATGCCATGCTGCGTGCAAAAGTATATGACACAGGGCTAAGCCACGTTCCTCCTAACAATCAATTTCTTGTACCATCACGAGTAGGAATAGGCACCGGACGTGATAACTAAGAAAAACACATAAATATTAAATATGAGCATCGTTAAATTATACCTATGACTCATGGAGCAGCCAACTGGTGGCAGCTCTCCAGATATCCATACTTGACCACAATAGACGATCAAGACCCCACAATGTTTTTAGTCGCGTCGAAGGTTTGTCAACAAATGTTAAGGGCTTTATTGATTGTGAAGGTTGATTATTATCTTAAGCAGATGAATTGAAATTGATATTTAAGATTCACATAGTAGATTCGTTCAATATTGTAAGAAATAAAATAAAAAACTAAATATGAACATGGTAAAAATACAATAGAATAGAATTTTTTTTTTCATATTATTTACCAAATATACAATTTAAGTGATATAGTAGAAAGTAATTCAAGCATTTGCTTTTATAACTTACAAGTTTAATATTTTTCTGATTTAAATTAACCAAAGAATATTGCAGCTTGAGAAAGAAAAAAAAAAGAAGGAACTTAGAAAAGTTACAATTATTGTACTATATTTTATATTAATTGCCTATACATAAAGAAAAAAGCTATATATAAACAAACAATAATTATAAATAAAGAAAATCCTATCATAAATAACAATATACCTGTAGTAGAAAAAAAAAACATCTTAAGAGATAAATAGAAAGGTTAATGGCTAAGTTAAGGTCTAAATTTTACTCAATCGGCAAATTAATAAAAATGCTTTTCATCTCTGTGTTAAATCGTTAACCACTAATCTATATTATAAAAAGCTTGCGCAAGTAGGTAGGTAGGTGTCCGTGGAAGCATCCTGTTCATACCTCTGGAAGCAAGTTCACAACACGCACTTTATGAGGTAAGTTAAGGTCAATGTTTATTAAATGAGTCTTATAAAAGAAGCATAACAGAAGAAGAGAAGAAGAGGTTTTAGAAAAAAAAAATTGTTTGTTTATTAATTCTGGTTTGTTACATATTTCTCATTTTTGGGGGAAGAAAATGGAGGGGGGGAGAGGAAAGTTTAATACTTCATTTAACAAGTTATTTTATTTTATTAGGGGCATAATAACCTTAAAAAATACGGGTTATTTCTATCTTTATTGTCATTGTTTTCACTCATGTTCGTTCATCTATTGATTGCTGCTATTTGTTTCTCATGGCTTTTACTGGAAAACGTTAGGATTAAATAAATAAACAATTAAATATTGTTTTATATTTTTTTAAAACCGTGATTGGGACGAGCCCTCTTAATCGTAATTAAATAAATGTTACTTAGCTATATAACTGCACTTGACTAATCGCCATTACCCTCACTCCAAAAAAACTAAGGATATACTCTGCATTTTCATAATAAGGAGCAAAAATTCCTAAAATGGATCAAATATTTCATAATATGAAGAAACAGATAATCATAGTAGACGAGTAAACGTTCAATGGTTTGAAATGACCGAGATACAGACGAAAGGATTGTGCCAGGTATGATCTTGTGGATTTGGGTTTTGATAGGATTCTGTACAGAGAGGCAAGTTGGCAACCATTGTTACCGGTTTCGGCGTCGAACCTTCTGGTTCTCTAATTCTTGTTGTTATTGTTATGATTAATACCTTAGATAAAAAAAGTATCAGAATATGTAAAAAAAAAATTGTTTTCGGAGTCTTACTTTATTTACACGTTCCCCTGAACCGTAAGTTACAAATCTTTTTTTTCTACGATTTTAAGATTTTATCGCAATTGGCTGAAAACATTTTTTTCAACACTAAGCTGTATTTCATAATAATTTGTGGGTTTTTTTTTCTATTAAAATAGGAATATCAAAATCATAAAAAAAAAATTAACGAAATAATATATATAAAAACACATAAAATTTGAATTTTTACTGAAAACTGTAAATGCTACATACTTTTTTGAGCAGAACTCATTGGTGTTTTTGAAAAATTATATAAAGTTTTAAAACAAAATTGAACGAATAATAAACTTTAAATCCGTTTTATAACCCCCAGAACACGGTTTTGAAGGGTTACTCGAATGTCTTCCATATATATATATATATATATATATATATATATATATATATATATATATATATATATATATATATATATATATATATGCACTTACGCACTTACCTCGACTGACCTTATATAAAAATATTATTAGACCTACATTTCATACTGAAAAAAAAAAAATATATATATATATATATTTTTTTTTTCAGTATGAAATGTAGGTCTAATAATATTTTTATATAAGGTCAGTCGAGGTAAGTGCATATATATATATATATATATATATATATATATATATATATATATATATATATATATATATATATATATATATATATATGGAAGGGCACTTCCAGCGGCCTTCTTTGCAACAAATGAGCTGAAATTCGGTATGTTCGGTTGTTTTCTAGACAGAACAAAGCCATAGGAAATTTCGGCTTGTTTAAGATTTTGTGCACCTCTATAACCCCTTGAGTTGGTGTAAGAAAAGTGCCTCTCAACTTTTTTCTCCCATCCCTACCATTTTGAAAATTTCGATTTTTTTATTTTAATTACTTTTAAAGATAATTTAAAATACAACCTTAGTGAAGATTCTCTGCTGTTTACTTTTTTTTTTAATTATTGAGGGACTTGTATGTGACAAG
Organism: Rhaphigaster nebulosa; assembly: GCA_948150685.1. Taxonomy (NCBI): domain Eukaryota; kingdom Metazoa; phylum Arthropoda; class Insecta; order Hemiptera; family Pentatomidae; genus Rhaphigaster; species Rhaphigaster nebulosa. Next base: position 68,488,227 of record OX411307.1, on the reverse strand, counting down.
ATACAAAGTTGGGCTTTGAGTATATCAACATAATGGTCTTGTCTTCATAAAATGTATCTATGAATCCTATGCCATCCTCATATCAATTCTATAAATTTTATAACTTATCACATAGCTTATATCTTCTAATTCGAAGAATTTGTTACATATTTATTTAAACATGATAAGCGTAACTTTTTATAAGGAGCGAATAGCAGCTGACCAGAATTGCCTGCGGTGGTGAGGAGGTTAATGAGGATTCCGTCAGCAAAACTAGTTTGCTCCGCACCTGCCGCAGTCCGGCCATAGAACACCAAAAGTCAATAGCAAAGAAAAACGGAACCACTTAAGACATTTCGGTTTCGTACCACCTGGCTCTCCACCTTTTTTTACGTCGGGCTGAAAAAAAAAAAAAAAACCAACTAACCCATCTTCGGTAGAATTTTTACAGTTACTTTTCCCAGAACTCGAAATTTTATTTGTATTTAAAAGTTGTGGTTTTATCCGGACAAATAATAATCCAACTCAATTGCGTTTTTTTTTTTTTTTTTTTTTTTTTTTTTTTTTATGTATATACTTATTTTAATTCTGAATTTCAAAGCGTTTCCCCACTTCAGACAATTTTTCTAAAACTTAATTTTTTAAACTATATTAAGAATGTACTGTTTACTACTCGATCGGTTTCAAAAAAGACCAGAATACTTAAATAAAATACATGCGCTGTAATAAAAATTCTGATTCAAATGAAAAGCTTAAAAAGTTTAGTTTCTCATATTTATTAAAAAATAAATAAAATAAATAATCGAGGTTTAACTTTTATTCATTCATTAGGTACACGGATAAAACTGTGACTGATGACCGTTTTACGGTTGGTGACCGTGAAAATATAGATAATTCGTAATTATAGAAACCTGTTCACGTCTTACCGTATCAATGAAATTTACACGTACGCTCAACCCTTTCTAAATTGAAATAATTAATTTTGGGCAAATCAATTAATCCTTTCAACAACCGCTGTTAGTCCACTTTGGTTATGAATATAAGTAAACTTTCCTGAACTGCGTAAAGTGGTACCTATATGGAAAGATAATTAATGTGCTTTTATAAATCGTATGAATAGTCAGTTTTAGAGATAACATTAATAAAATGAGAGTAAATACGATTTAAAAAAAAAAAAAAAATATATATATATATATATATATATATATATATATATATATATATATATATATATATATATATATTTAACTCAATATATCTACTCTTTGTTTTTTGTATCCCTTTCTTGATCAAAATTACTTTTTTTCCCTGTAGTGCTTTTGTTTGTATGCTGGGTTTAAACCCTGATATTGGCTTTAATAATGTAAAATTACAAGAATCTTTGAACACTCTCTAGAATGTTACTAACAACTAAGGAACGTCACCAGACGTTCGGTAATATTCGCGAGTACTAAAATTCACGATATTTTGAAGTATTTATCTAAATAATGTGTATAACTATTTCCTGGAGCAAAACATAATAGATTTGTAGAAAGAGAAGTTTACAATCGAAGCTATCTAGCAATTAAATCTGAATTACTTATTTTTAAATTAAATGAAAAAATGGGAACCTTCGTGAGAGTGAATAAAAATACTTACCGTGATTTTAGGGTCAGCAACCTTCCACTCCGATGTATCATGTCTGACTGGATACGCCAAGTGGCAGGGTGAAACTAGACATTTGAAAATTTGTTTTGTGATAATCCACCCGCTCTCTGAAATTAAGCGTGTCCCTAAACCGGCGGTAACACTCGTGAGTTAAATGTTGTGGAGACTTCCCTTTAAATGCTGTACACTTTTTTAACGTTTAATTTCAGTCTGCAATGCCATTTTTAATGAACTTTTGAACAGGTTTTTTGAACAATTTTCATAGTCGATAATTTTTTTTTTACTTATATTCAAAATGGCTGAAAGTTTGCGAATAGCCTGGTCAGAGTAACAATCGAGAGTTTTTATTTTTTAATATTTTTGTTGCCGTCAAAAAAGATTCTAATTCACTTTTAGTAACTCTAAAAACATTCAATATTCAAGCCGTAAGAGCCCATTATTTTTTCGTCTCCAAGCTATGAACCATTTCCTCATAAATTAACATCAAAGTTCGAACACTTATAACACAAAAATTCACACGTATAACTCTTCGATTATATTATATAAATGATACGAAAATCATGTATAGTCAAGGACAAAATAATGAATCGTAACGAATTGCGTAATTATTTTCCAGTGACTTATTTGATTTGAGGATTATTCTTTTATCAAGTTCTATTTTCCCTGTATCTTTGATTATAACTTTATTTGTTCAAACAAGTAAATCTTACGAACTACATTTTACTAAATTAGGGTTGGCATCACCAAAATTCTAAGAAAACCTTACCTGACCTTTGCTATTTTAAGTTTCGTCATGTTGTGTAACAGAGGCATAGTTGAGTGCTTAAGGTGACCGACTTAGGACGTACGTTGACCTCCAATAAAGACGTCCGTCAAGAGTTATGCAAAAGAAGTCTAGAGCCCCGACCTCAGGACCCCCCATCACTACCTGGCCGTGTTGTAAAAGAAAGGCACATGTTTTACGGTTCGCAATAAAAAAAAATAACCCAACTTACAAGGAAAGAGGATGCATTTTAAACAACTTGAAAAAGGTCCTAAATTTTCTTTCTCAGAAGAAGATTGACGGAAGCAGTAAAAACTATCTCATGCCCGATGTTATATCATACCAATATAAGCAACTTGCCAATTCTTTTTAGTATATTTTCATTTAAATTGTTTTCATCAAAAACATAAATATAAAATATATTTTATAGTATAATATCAGTGATTAATACAGAAGTAATCGATTTTACACAAAAGATTTCGTACAAATGTTAATTTGTAGATAATATTTTATTTATTTTTAATTAATTGTATGAACCTACTGATTAATTTAGTTCAGTTTAATTTTATCTCTCTTTCTTCATTTTCTATTATATAGTATGTACGTATCTTTAAAAATTCTATGATTAATTATATTTGTATATTCAAAATATGTTCTTTTATTTTCTATTTCTGTGTTGGTGAGTTTTAGTTTAATTTTTTTTTAATTGTTGTTTAAATTTCACATTTAATTATTTTGGATTGTTTTGCTTATTTTTATCACTATCTTTTACTTTTTTTTTTAAATTTATTTATTTGTATAAATGCTGTGAATGTATAATTAAAGTACTAATACCTATTGTCATTAAGTGTGGCAAATACTTTAGTAAAAGAAACAATAAAAAACAAAGCAATTTTACATTTGTATAATGCGTTACAATAATTATATATGTAAACTGAACATATCTCATTTCAGACGCTATTTCGCATGGAATATGAACACTTGGCAAATAAATAGTCTAGACGCGATGAGAGATTTATTTATGTTTTAAAATAAATTTCTGATGGACTATTTCAACGCTCTAATTAGGAGAAAACAAGTAGCAACAAATTGTATATGTTTTAGATAAAATCGGCATCTAGCTGCCTGGTGAAAAAATTCATAAATGAGCCGAAAATTGTTTTTTTTCGTTTAAGATGTGAATTTTTTTTTTTTTAAGGAAGAAAAAATAACACGTGATAGCGTTTAAAAATACGGTAAACATGAGTTTTAAACCATTAAAGTCGGTCAAGAACGATTCGCAAAAAACAAAATTTAAAATTGCGAAATATGGCCATTTTATTGCAGGAACTTGTTCTGGGGCTTAAATTTAGGGTTTTGTTAGTGTTTAACTACACTTGGTCACTTCCCCTCCGTGCCCTCGCCAGTAGCGGCGTAAGCAAGAAAAAGACCGATGCTCAAACGTTATTTAGGTATTAAATTGAACTTCGCATATATTCCATGAAAATTGGATTTTAGGGAAACTCCTCGGGAACAAATAGCGTTTTGAAAAATCGCTCTAAGACCATTTTAGTCCTTGTTCAAATCTTTTTTTCGAGAGAACTTGTTTTTACATTTTCTCAATTTCCCGGAAAAGTTATTATTCTTTTCCATAATGTTTTTATCCTAGATAGGCATTAATAAAAGCGACAATTTAAATCCCAAAACAAGTTCCTGCGACAGATACAAGCCTTGTAACAAAATGTCCAAAAATTGCCATATTTCACTATCTCGCTCGTACTAAAACATAGCTACGCAAGAGAAAAAGAAAATAAGAAAGTAATCAAATTTAACATTTTAAATACAAAACATTTATTAGCTCTAGCATTTCAATTTGAACCCAATTCTAAGTTAATTTTAGTCGTTGAGAATAATAGTGGTGTAAATCAATTTTCCTTTATTTCGTGAATGTTTTCTTAAATAATAAAGGTATATTAAACAGATATCGTTTAAGAACATTTACAAAACATTTACTATCTTGAGTAAAGGAAAATTATTATTAGCAAACTTCTTTATTTATTTATTGAACATTATACAAGCTGCCACACTCAAGGGCAATGAGTATTAGGGATGAAGTACCCATTCACACTGTATATACAACTATGCATACAATAAAATAATTATAAAGGAAAATAAATTGATAAAATAAAGGATAGTGATAAATAAATATACAATGTTAACAAAAGAAGAATAAAATAAAATAAAATGAATATAAAATAAAATAAATAAAGAAAATAAAATAAATAAAAATTCTATAAAATAAATAAAAATTCTAATAAATAAAAATTCTAATAAATAAAAATCCTAATTCCTAAAAATTCCGACTCCTTTTATTTTTAAAAATTGAATTTAACTGTCAGTATTCCATTAGCTTCGTACTACTTGCGCAAAGTAAACTCTATGAGCTATTGTACAGGGAACCTAATTTGATTAACAAACTAAATTATATTTTAATTAATTAATATTATGTGTCTTATTTGAAATAATTTGTCAGTTCTAAAAATATGTATTAGTTTGTTAACCAAATTGGATTATTGTAGCCCAAATAGCTTTGGAGAAATGATATTTCAAAGGAAAGGTGTAAGTCGTGTTTTTATATATTTTGTTTGGGTTCTGAAATTCGCGCCGAGCTTCGTCGCTCTATCAGCATAGTTAACGAAAAACCTTAAAAGTTATTTTAAATACATTAGCATTTAAAATTTAATTGTCATTTATTTAAATAGTAATAATAATGCAATTTTTTGGAATAAGGTTTGCGTTATATTACTAATATTAACAATTGTTTTAACATTATATTGAATAAAATCGTGAAAATATTAAGTTTATTTTAATTGTTTTAAGTATTACAGTACATTTACTTATTGTTTTTGCAATATAGTTGTAAATCACAATGAATACATTTTTTAAAATAAAATATAATTTTAACTGGCAACGATACCGAGCAAATCAAACGATATAAACTTACAAATATCGGGATTGCCGAAAATGTTTTTTTTTTTCTCGCGAAATAAGTCATAAATCAATATATGTATGCATTTGCTAAGGAATTATATGAACCATCAACAGCTCGTGGCTTTCCGACAATATTTTTTTTTTCCGATTTATTGTTGAATATTAATTCAGATTTGTTTTAATTAAATTTCGGAAATATCCATAAAGCTGTTGAGTTAGAAAGTAGGTATGTTAAACCCGAAATGAGCCACATACTGTCAATATAAATTACTGTTTTAATTACCAGTAAGTCTAGATAGTGGTCCTTTACCACTTTGGCATAATCAAATTTATATAATAATTGTCTTTTTTCTCATAATTTACTTAATTTATTATTATAAAATACAAGTCTAGGAATCGTGGTATGAAAATTGAAGCAGTCTAATTACTCTTATATGAAAGACCTCGATATTGATTTAGCAATGAAAATAGGCAATCAAGTTTAAGGGCAAAGTAAAGTCGAAAAGTCACTTTTCGGACCAATTTGTCGATTTTTTTATTTACCAATTTGTTCCCTTTGACCATAGATATAATCAAAATGTTGATCTACTTGCCTATTAAGGTATGCCATTATTATCGTTATGCCATCATTATTATTATAGTATGCCATAATCTACTCGCCAAAAACATATGCCATTATTTTAGATCACTGGGCCAACAATATGAAGCCAGTACCAAATTCGATGATCGAACGAGACTTACCTCCAAGGCTCATGTCACCTGCTCCCTACATTTTTAAAACCAAACCGCTCCAGTCCAAAAAGAAACCAACCCCTTCCCCCTTCCACTTCATTAATTTCCCGAACGGTAAATAAACTATTTTTTATAATAATGGATCGAAATCGCTTTAATTTTTAAACTAACTCCGCTACGTCATAATTTCTACTAAAAATCTTAAGACCTTTAACTTCTTTAGACTTACACATGCAGATCATAAATTTAAAATCAATATCTAATTCATAGGAATTGAGAAAGATTTGACAAACACGACTGTTTTTATTTACTAAGAACTTTTTTTTTGAATTGGATATAAGTTTCAAATTGCATAGGCTAATTAACCGTTGGAGCCTGTTTAAAATTGTTAAAGCAACTGTTTAAAATTGCTGAAGACAATATCTAGAGCAATGCCGTTTTAGAATTAAGTATTAATGCTTATTTTTTTGCCGATATTTCGGACAGATAGTCTTTCTCTATATAATATGAGAATGACTTAAGAGTTTACACATAAATATTTACATTTTGTTTTTATTTTGTATTTTTATTATTAAGACGAATCTTTAATACTAATATCATAAGATTATGTAGTGGTACTCCCTATTTACAGTAAAATGTTTTCTGGCAGGTGTTTTTTTTTTTTTTTGTATAGTAATAAAGATTTATAGGGGACATTGTTCCAGATTAAAGTTTTACCTCTATTATATTATATTTAAAATATTATAATTGCTTTATTAATTGTATTGTTTATTTTTTTCTTATTAATTATTTCAGCTTAATTTTTTTTTTTTGTATTTGTTAATATAACTATTCCCAAGACGGGATTTTTTAATCAAGACAATATATGACTGCTATTTATGGTGACAGAGCTTGAATTAGTTATTACTAAATGTATAGGGGTTGAAGAAGTGATATTTGCATATTGAGCTGGGTGACGCACCCTGGCTCCTCTGGGGTGGGGCACGAGCGACCCCTCAGCATTTTTTCGAACTTACTATAAAAAAAAAATCAATAGCTTGGTTTTTACCCCTCTCTCAGGCTAGGGGTGTGTTTTTTTCTTGGCGCGCGCCAACTCCTTCCATCTGGAACAGCAGTTCTTCCTCTTCCTAGTAAGCAGGTATAGGCTCGTCGCTTTTTAAAAAATTAATTGGCTTTATAGGTACGATCCGATGGTTATTTTAATTAAAAATAATGATGTTAAAGTTTAATTAAGTATTCGATATTACAACGATTAATCAATGTTAAACGGAAGCTTCTGAAGATCGCTGACTGATGTGAATGAGGGTTACTTATCAATTTTTGATGATATTTAAGTAAGACTATTTAATAGGATCGTCATAAATATTCATACTATATTCATTTTTAATAAAACATAAAAAAAGAAAAAAAAAGATAGTCATAATGGTAATAACGAATAAATATATCTTTGCAATACATATTATCTTAAAAAGTACAATTTAATGCCTCTATTACTAGACAAATTTAAGTATAATTAATAAAGATAGATATACTGAGTGCACCCAAAAAAGGATAATCCTTGGGGAAATTATATCAAATATAACGCTTAGCAAAAAAGTTCTTATGAACATGGGCCAGCTAATGAAATCTTGTTCAGTTTTCGAGCCAAAAACTCGAGAAAATACGTTTTTCGACACTTTTTAGCATCAAAAAACGGATCGCAACTAACATCATGGAGAATTAGAGTTGGCGTCGAATAATACCAATAGCAACATGATAGATCAAATACACAATATTTATAAAATGTTTTGAAATCACCATAAAATTGTTTTTTTTTAATCATTTATGGCCTCATCGTTGCTTCCGAGCTAACGAAGACCACTTTTGTGAGCTTGAAACGCGTTATTTCTCTTTTATGGCCCGAAATCTTGAAAACCCCTAAGACTTAATTTTCTGTCTAATGCCATAGGAACTTTTTTTTTCAGCGTTAAATTTGCTATGAGGAGGTCTTATCAATCAATCAAAGCAATCGAATATTAATTCAATATATTATAATTACATACTATTATCAATGAATACTAATATAGTGGAGTTTCTAAATATATAACAGAGGATTAAATATATAACTATAAAAAAAATTAAAAAGAAAAATTTAAAATGGGAAAAAGGAAACCAAGAATTATACAGGGGAAAGTAAAACTTCTTATACTAAAAGAATAAAAATCATTTATTTTTTATTATTTGTTAATTCTTTTTTTCATATTTCATCTGCTCTGAAGCTCTGAAACCCACTTATCACTTTTTTTAGTGTTATTCTACAGGGGCTTGTAGAGGAATATATAAAGAGTTTACTATTATTATTAAAAAGTTTTAATATAAATTAAAATATACATGATATATCGGACTGAAATAAATAAAATAAGCTGAACATTTATTAGGAAAGAAATAATTAAATTGTATAATTAACAGTACACGTACATATCTTCTTCATTTTATACGGTTGAACATTTTTATATCTTTTAGTACCAATATTTTTTCACTTTTCATGTTTAATGTTTACATCACGGTATCATGATATAGTCCATGATCCACAGCAAAGATGAGTAAATTAAGACAAAACCTCTTATTTTTTATAAATATAAATTATATGGAAGCTAAATTTGAAGGATTAAACAATATGCAACGCATTTATATTTTATATTAAAGTTTCTTTTGATACTTTTTAAGGAAATTCATGATTTTTATACAAATAGTTGAGATGATTCTTGTCCGGGTGTAGGACTTAGGACTCGATATACTGGCATTTCCTCAAAACCAGAGCTATTTAACAGAATATTAGAATGGCGAAATTAATGAATGGCCATACTTTGAAAAAGGCTTATTTTGTTGAAGATATTCTTTCCAGTTTAGTTTTAATCTTTTACCAATGTAAATTCGAATCATCTCCTTGATTGAAGAAACGATAAACATAAATTTACTGCCAATCTTTTCACACCAGACCTATTCCCTTATCTCGTGACGAATTGGAAACGTCCTGAGAGACCAACGTTATCTAATGCATCCTCCGGTAACATGACAACAGGAGTCCGTCAATCAGCGAAGAGACTGTGGGATATCCTCCTCCAACTTGGCAGGTGTCTACTCTAATGGAACGTCCTTTTCTTCTCATCGACCAAAAAAATACTACAGCAAAGTGCTCTTGCCATTCAACACCATTTCAGTCAACATAAAAAAACGACTGGAATTAGCCGCAGAGATCAAGAAACGAATAATATAAAAGCAAATTACTCAATAAAAGAAAGTGTGGATTGAGGTTCAGTGTCCATCATTTATTTGAATCATATTGAAGGTATTTTTGTTAATAAAGTAAGCAATAGAATGCTGATTTTATGTAGAGTTGAAGTGTCTCTATGTGAATCGAAAAAAAAAAAAAAAAAAAAAAAAAAATATATATATATATATATATATATATATATATATATATATATATATATATATATATATATATATATATATATATATATATCGTATCGATAGTTTTCGAATATATCGAAATAGTAGTTTAATATATCGAGCCTCAATATTTTTAATTTTTAAAACCCTCTCCTTTAGGGATGCTGGTAAAATATCGATGCATGAAAATATCAATATTTTAAAAGAAATATATCGATATTTTTATCCGATTGTTTTAACTCGATGTATCGTAATAACGATATTAAAAATAAATATCGGAAACCTATGTTTTTCCCCCAAAAAGATTAAAAGAACAAAAAAAATATAAAATAAAAAAAGGTTTAAAAATGTTGATAGGTTTTAGTCAAAATTACTTCAATTCTGATTTTTGAACATGACCGCAGTATGAACCTTCCAGGAAACCTCAAAGACCTCCTCCAAGATGATAAAAAGACTATAGAAAAAATCATAAACTTCTTGAAAAAGATTTATCAAGAAATTTAAATAAATAAAAAATAATATCACCAAATAAGAATAAAAAACCTTCTTCTGCATTCAAAGATTAAAAAATCGAGGCCCGATATATCAAAATATCTATATTTTTCATTGATATATCGAACTACTATTTCGATATATTTGAAAATCAGGAAACGTTAGTTTTCACAAAACCCGAGTTCAGATTTGGATTCTCCACTCCAAAAAAAAAAAACAGATTTCTCCTAATTTTTATAAAAATCGAAAAACAAAAAGTTTTTTGGCTAAAAATTCGTTTAGTGGTAGGATTTTATGACAATTCACATTTTTGGCTATAACATTTAAAGAAACCGACCGATTTCAAAGGTTAAACATACGTTTGAAAAAGTAAACTGTAAGGAAAAAACAAATAAAGAAAATTGGGGTCAGTGCATACATGGGGATTTATTTTGTTGGGAAAGCTACCATATTCAAACTCCCATTAAAGGCAGCTTTCCCAACAAAATAGATTTGATATAAATCCCCATATATATCTGTGCATATATATATATATATATATATATATATATATATATATATATATATATATATATATATATATATATATATGCACTTACCTCGACTGACCTTATATAAAAATATTATCAGACCTACATTTCATACTGAAAAATCCGATCAAAAATAAAATGCCGAGGTTGTGGTTTTGCTCCCAAAAACTTATTTCAACTGATTTGATAAAATAATAGTTACTTTATACATAAGATAATTCACAAAACACTATTAGTATCCACTCATGCCAAACCGTAGGGTTCTGAAAATTTAAACTGCTTTAAATGTTAATAAATGAACAAATAACACCCAATACTAATAATGAAATGAATCAAATAAGTAATAATAATAATAACAGACACTCATACGGAATATTGTTGATTTTTTAATTAATTAATATAAATTATTTAAAGACATTGAAATATCTTACACTTCAACGACATTGACGACATTGAAAAACAACAAGACGACATATTAGCATGAAACCTTCAGTTGTTTGATAATATATGCTAAAAAAATGCGTTGGTATCCTTGAGTGGTTTTGAATACGCGATTATGGCAGAGGATTTAACAGAGACCTATTGATCTAAAGATTGAATGAAGGAAGTTGATATGAGTTAGAGGCACCCTTAAGGCATGGGGGTAGATATGCACAGGCTGGATCGCAATCCATGAATCCTTGGAATCCACAGTGCTCAGTGATTGGGAAGCTACCGGACTTCGTGGAGAAAGTATTGATGGTGAAAACTCGTGTGATGGTGAACAATGGGAACAATGCGTGGTGGACCTCCGATTCATTGCCAGCTTTAGATAACTAACAACCCGACAACTTTGATAAATTATTATTACACAAGATAATAGTCGCTGCATTTTTAAATAAACAGTAAATAATTTATTAAAATACAGGTGAGGTGGGTATAACATTAAATTAAAAAAAAATAAGGTAATAAAAAGTAACAAATATTTTTTTACAAATGGAATAAACATTGCTAGGAATTGCACAAGTTCAGATCCTTAAAACATCAAATTTAATGAGGTTATTTTCGTAAGATTCTAAAATGAAAGACAAGTCTCTCAAGACACAGATAAAAGCTGTAGACATTTCGTTAATTCAGGTTTCGTCAGTACTAAAACATTGGAGTCGAGTCATATTTATATAATAAAGTATTATACACATAATCAATTTTGCTTGCGCACGAAGGTGTCCGTAATCATTGTCATGTCAACTTCCATACCCTTGGAAACAAGTTCACTACACTAACCTTTTAACACTCCGTTAATCGCGTTAGACCTGACGGATATGTTTCGGATTTGACAAAGTTCTGTTTTTCTGCTTTATTCATATAGTGTTTGATTCATCGTTTTTCATTTTTAGTAATTTGCATGTTTAGTTTCACTTATTTCTGAATATTCTAAATAATAATTATTATTACGTATATCTGACAGATACCGCCCGAGTATTTATGTTATTCTTGATGTGTTTACATCTACACCGTTCCTTTTTTATTTTATGATAATGCGGTATTATTTCGATATTATAGAATCAGTATGGCGGAAAAAATTGTTTATCTCCACAACCCTAACGATATCCAAAAAATCCACAATATTATATTTGATGGGTATGACAGAGATGGTTACGAAATCAGTTATAGGTTCCTTTTAGTTCTGAATTGTGTAATTTTAAGAAATAAAGTGATGCTGTATTACATTTTAAAGAACTTAAAGCGAAGTTAGCGATTTTGATTTTCTAGTCAAAAAATATTTTTTTTAATCGTTTATAATTTTTTTGGGCATTGTTTTATAAATAAATTTTTTAAACAAAATCTTCTATGTATTTATTCACTCTAACAACTAATTTATTAAAATTTATTTGTGAAAATTGATCGTGTATCTCACCTACACGATGTGCAATAATGGAACTTTTACAAGAGTGAAACCGCTAACAAGAGTGAAATTATAAAGTGAAAATGTCATTTTTTTGATAAAATAACAAATCGAGACATAACAGCATTTTATAGTTTATTATTATAAAGGTTATTTTGTATTTTATCTGTATTGTCAGTATATTAAATTATGTTTGTGCAACTTTTGTTTGCTGAAATCTGTTTCCCATGTTATTTACTGAAACGAAGTGGAATAAATAAATAAATATTATGTTTAGTATTTCTTCCCAGTGATTAAAACCCATCCTTGCCCCCCTCCCCCTTCAACTCGTTATTAAATAAAATCCTTAAGAAATAATTTATTAGTTGTATACCATATGATTTGACTAGGTGACGTGAAATTTATTACCTTTATTATTGTTACGCTACATTGATTTTTATGTACCCAATTATAATAGAATACAACCGATAAATTATTTTGTTTAATTATATTATTTGACACTAATACTGTAGTTCTCCTGATAGTGCATGAATTGGCGAAAAGCTGACTATTCAGTTATTCACCGCCATTTAATTATTTACTGTGACTTGAGAGACTTCTGGCCTTTATTTTGAAATTGTCAAAAAAATAACCTTAATATCATTTTCGTCCCTAATTTGAATTTCACTTCTTTTTATTTGTATAAAATTTACTGTCTCCTTCATTAATATAAATGAAATATCTTAAGACTCAATACCGATTTATATCAAAATAATGAAAAATCATAAAACAATTATTAAAATTATGTATTGGATGATTTTCGACCAGTGGAATTCTGCTTTGTTTTCCAACCGTCATGGCTAATATTTGGTACTCGTTCTTTAATGGTAGATTGAAATATGAAAGCGCCTGTCAAACCACAGTTCCCATCCCGACATAGTCCACTAATTTAATATCAACATTGTACTCCGAGCCGTAATTTGAACATAAAAAGTGCTCTACCCGATAAGCTACCTCAGCAATAATTGATTGAATATAATTTTAAACGTAGGAAAAAAAGAATACAATAATAGAAATTTTTTTTTTAAATATCTGACCACAGTATACCATTATTATTACAATTACAGCAGTCCAGACTGACCGCTACTTCACTATGGGGTAACTGCTCAACTATCCTTTTCTGCTTGAGTTAAGCCAAATCCAGGCCCCTTCCTGAATGTCCAGGAAATACGGAATTCTAATACATGTCTTTTTGACGATTAAGTTAAATAGTGACACTAAAATAAGTACATTTCTTTGAATATTTCTAGTAAAATTTCTAGTGAAATTATAAAAAGTACAAAGTAATAAAACAAAATAATCTGTAAATAAAAAATAGAAAAAATAATACAATGATTGTAAGCTTCAATATAGCAAAAACCTTTAACCACTTATTACGTTTCAGGTAGTAAACTCAGTACACTCAAACAGTGAGTGACCTGCCTCAGATTTATTTATTTTATATTAAATCATCGTATAATAATTTTTTAAATAACAGTTTTCTTCATCATATACGATATATCAATCGATTTAAATATTTTTTTTTAAATTTGTAAATAGGATTAGGTGTAGTAGAAGCACTAAATAAATAAAATAAAAAGATTTATAAAAATGATCAGATTTTATTTGAATAACAAACAAAAGATAAAATTTGCAAACCTCCTTTGCTTTCTTACCTCCTGAATTCCTTATTTAATTTTTTTTTTTTTGTTATTTCAAAATAAGTCGATAATCAATACCATGTTTATTGGCTATTTTCAAATATTTAGTATTATTTTTACTATAAATTCAAATAATTATTTGAAATAATTCATTTGCGAGACAGAAACGAATAATTTATTTGAAACAAATAGGGGCTCGAATTATCACCATCAATTAAATTTTTGTATCAATTTAAATTGTACAGGCTGGGTGGATTTAATCCTTGAATAATTTTAGTAGGCCAATTAAAAATATTTGTTACAAGTTTTATCATTTCCGAGATAATCGATAAAAAATAGTTTTCAGTTTATATTACATTAAATATTTATTCGAATAATTTTAACCCGACTTATTTTACTTCCGATTAAAGAAATTTTTATTTTTATAAATTCTTTGAATGAAAGTGTATTAGAATTTTTTAGATAGATATAATTTTAGTCATATTTAACTTACTTGTTTTCATAGTTGAAAATTTGATTAAAATTTTAATCATATGTTCAAATTATAAAATTTGAAATAACTAATGTCCATGTCTGGTATCCGCATCTTTGGTCATCGCTACCTTGGAAGAAGACCGGTAAACTCAAAAAATTTCGATTTTCAGATCTTTGAGTATTTATACTCAACAAGAAGCATATTTTATTATAATGAAGAGAGCAAACAAAGAAACCTATAATAATCAGTAGAAATTGGATAAAATCTTCAAGCGCCATCTTCTCAAAAGTACAACTTTCGGAGTTAAGCCGGTTTTCTTCCAAACTAGCGATGTGGCATAAAATTTTAAAAAAAATTGAACAAAACTGTCACAAGTCAAAAAATTTAAGCTTAAAATTATGTTAATTAGTTACCTATAAGCATTAACTTACAAATGGTCTCAAGAAATCATTAATACAACGGTAAGGAAACCTATTATAATCATTTGAAATATGATGAAAACTTCAAGCGCCATTTTCTCGGAACTACACCTTTTTGAGTTACGGCAGTCTTCTTCCCAGGTAGCGATATGTTATTTATTTCCTTAATGATTTGAGGGTGAAAAGAGTAACGCGTTACTTCCCTCAGTTTTATATAAGAAATAAAAAATAGTAAGGCAATAAACAAAATAATAAAAACTCAGGTACAAATTAGTACCCTCAATGCTCATTATTATGTCACAAATAAATTATCAGTAAAGATGTTAATATCCGTTATATTCCAGACCTCATTGGAAATAGATAATATATGTTTATCTATTATCTCAACCCTTTGAAATTTTATTGGATTTAGATCAAGCTATGTAAATATTTCCCGGATTTCAGGATAACAAAAATTAGCTAATAAATATTAAAATCTCTACTCAAACCCAAGTTATCCAAAGTTTAAGTTTGAAATTTAGGCACTATTTTTTTAATAATGTACCATAATTTCTGAGATTCAATAACGTTTAATAACATTTAATTTCTGAGATTCAATAACGTTTAATAACATTTTCGTAATTTACTGAGATCCTAACAACCTGTAAAGTTTCATGAAAATCTGTCCGTAATATTATAGTCTACCGAATTGAAAATTATGGCAACGAAGAAGACGAAAGAGCAACTTTTTTTGTCTTTTATTTGAATGTAATAAATTTATTTAAATTTATAAAGATTTACTTTTATTTAATTAATACGAATTTAGCGTCGATTGAAATAAGACGCTCCGTAAAATGAAAGGTTGATCTCTAAACTATTAATTGAACTCTAAAAATCGAGCATAAACACTATTAATCCTATTTTTTATTGCTTTATTTAAGTACTGCCCATTTTTCTGCTACTAGTTTTTTTCATTAGGTCTTTCAAATGCTTTGGAGTATGATAATGCGTTTTAAAGAGTTTGAAAATTTCAATAACGATTTGTAAGGATTTAATTGTATTTAATAAAATGTTTTTTAATTGATTTGATTTGGGTAAAGGGATTTGAATTAGATAATTTGATAACAAAATGAGATTTGTATGTGTTTTTACGATACGCTATGTGGGCTGGGAGCCTTTGTATTTTGAAACATTAAATTGAGAGGTTTCTAAAGCATAAAAAAAAAAAGATTTTCGTTTTAAGTTATAGTAGTGTTTGTTTTTTACAAAAGGAATTTGAATTGAAAAAAAAAAAAAGGAGATTCTTTTGCGTTACTCTGCCAACAAACGCAGTAGGGGATACCTGGATCGGCAATTTTTGGGGAGCTGCAAAATTTGAGTGGAATTATGTTTTTAGATTCAAACGAATTAATAAGTATTATAAAAAGATCAATTAAGCACACATAAATATATAAATTATTTCACTAATTTTTTTACTGTAAAGGAATAATTGTTTTAGGAGATGGGCGGCATTATCTGCCATGCCTCTGGGCAGTAGCCTAACAAATCCACTCCTGAATATTCGATTCAGAACGATAAAATACATAGAGTATGATCCCTATTGAAATTAATACAGGGGAATATCTGGGTGAAAAAGCCATGCCCAGAGAATCCAGCGTTTCATTGCACTGCGCGGCTGCCGAAACACTGAAAATGACGTCACAGTGCATTAAGTTCTGGGATACACTTTACAGCTATAGCAAGATCTTGACATTATGATGTCATATAATGACATTATGAAGTTCTCCAACAAGTTTTAGCTTGATATTAAATAAGTAGACTTTTTGTACATTGCTTCCTGACTTTATTTCCGGTGATGTTCTGAGGCGTCTGAAAAGAAGATAACTCCAATTTTAACAGATACCAAAGGGCGATTTCTCCATTATCTTCATATCATAATAATCAATATCAAAATAATTATCTGGATCATAAATGTTAAAATACTTATTTTCTGTGCAATACATAATCTATCTAATAAAAAAATGATATTACATGAATTTTATTATAACAACTTTATCATATTATATTCATTCCTGGTACAGTACCTAGTTAAGTCAATGACTAAAAATTTCATTTCTCAATATTGGTAATAATGTTTAATTTTTTTTTTTATGAAATACATAATTTTTGGTGACATTCACTATTTATTTTTTGTGGCATATTACCAACAATGGAAAATGAAGCATTGTTCACCAATGAATTACTGGACCCAGAGTGAATATAATATCTATGATAAATTTTTAATTTATATTTGAAAATGATCTTAATTTATATTGAAAATTGGTAATATAAGTTTACAATTTTTTTTTTTAGTTTTAACCAGGGGTCCTTCAGGTCTTTCGGGAAAATATTTTCCCTTCTAACATTAGAGATTACTAGAGTTTTCAAAAATTTTAAGGATTTTGATCTAAAAATGATTAAATGTTGAAATTTCATTTTTGTCCATAACACGCAATTAATTTAGTGTATTAGTTAATTAGTTAATCGACCGCCATTTTAACGGTGAGGTAAAAATGGAATAACGATAATGCGGTCTGATTGTTATTAACTTGTTTAAACTTGGTGGGGGCGATGAGGCATGACTAAAGAAATGAATGCTTGGGAAGAGTATGTTTCCTGGGATGAATAGAAAGTTGCACTTAAGGCAGACACCAGGAAGGGATGGCAGAGGTCGTCGGTTCTCTGTGCAAAATCCAGCTGTTTAAAAAGGTCCTTAGGTAAATGTAGGTGATTTAGTGCTCGTCTTTTATTGCACAACCCTCTTCAATGTCCTTTACAGGAAGGCAACAAAACAGCCAAGAGTCCTTTTCCAGTCCAGGTCATCCTCCAGGCCATGCAAATTACCTACCTACCACCCCCATCTTCTTTTTAGCCGCTCCAAAAAAGAAAAGAAAAAAATCTGTGACGTATTACAAGACTGTCGTTTTAGAAACAAATAAAAAATAAAAATTTCAGCTGAAACATAATGCGCACTTCTGCTAAAGTAGTACTTTGATCAGAATAATAAATTTATTCATAATTTTCAAAATAATATCCACGATGTTTTATAGTGTTCATTTGTTAATATCGAATCAACAATAGGCACTGACATTTTTACTAGAAAATAAATATTTATTTTTTTTCGTATAAATGTTTTTATTATCGAATTATAAATGTGAAACACACGGAAATTGTTTTTGTACATATTTACACAATTTTCACCCAATACAAATGGTTATCGGACGATATAAATTAGAAATTAAAAACATTTTTTATGGTTTTTATTTAAGCAGAAATGAATCAAATAAATCAAGTTTTGACATTTAAACATTGAAACCTTTACTTACCAATTTCAGACATTTTTCGCTAAAGAAATCAAACACACAAAAAAGAACTAAATCGTGACTATTAGGCTGAGAATTTTAAAAAGAAATTAAGAACAAATATGTAATATATTAATCAGATTCCATTGTAGAATATATATTTAATAATTAATTGAATATATCTAAATTATTTCCATTTAGATTTATTAATATATCAATTATTACTCTTGGAAAATTGATTTTTCTTATTATTACATGTTTTTGCAAGCAATTAGAAGCTTGTTCCACGAATACGATGCACAGAGGGACGAAATGATATTTTCCTAGGCAACGCCAAAAAAAAAAAAAAAAAAAAAAAAAAAAAAAAAAAAAAATGGAAATGGATGCTTTTTAACTCAAGCATGGTTTTCTAAATATTAGGCTATACAAAAGCATAAAATGATAATTTTTCACGCATTGTTTTGGGTACTAATCTAACTTGAATTCTACTACTCAAAATTAATGTTTAGCGTTTTCAAGACGATAAGATATTTAAAATATTATATTATGATTGAAAGCTTTACACCGTATTTGGTGGACTCCTTCAGAAGATTTCGCATAGCAATCATTTTTGTTTGACGACTTTTTTTTTTTTTAAATCTTAGTTAAGGTTTTCGTTTTGTTATTATTACAAACAAATGTTCGAATTTGTTTGTAAATTTAATTATGTATTGTTAACCAATTACTGTTCTAGTGTACAATTATAAAGGAATTCTATCCGTCTGCGTCCGACATTAATATTTATATAATAATTTTACTGAAAAAAACTTGTGCTAAATATTTTTTGTGCGCTATCCCTGCGAGTTTTTATAGCTAAACCATGGCAAGGAAATTATAAACCAGACAATATCACCAATTGGACAATTGACGGAGGAAGCCCAGAAGGCCAGGAATAAGAATTTTATTTTGTAAACTATGTTGATAACCAATTTTATACAACCTTTTAATATATATATATATACAGTGGCGGCAAAAAGTATTTGCACAACATGTTTTTATGAATAAATTAGTTCAAGGAAACAAAAAACTTCGCTTTCCTTTGCAAAAATGAAAAGTACATTTATTAAAAACTGAAAAAACCCTTTTACAAAAAAATGAAAACATTTAATAATCAAACGAAATAATTAAAACAATAAAAGTGCTTGGAAAAAAGTATTTGCACACTTGGTCTACTATGACTCACAAGCTCTGTTTACTTTTGCATTAATCCTCCTGTGTCCATATGTTTGTTTACTAATTTATCTCTAATCGTTTATTACCAGTATTCTCTAGTCTTTCAATCAGTTTCCTTGAGTCAATAGACAATTATCATGCCAAAGACAAGTGAACTGTGTGCCGCGACTCGCGAAAAAATTGTTTTACTGAAGAATCAGCAAAAAACATATCGCCAAATTGCCGATTTATTAGGGTTGAATTTTTCTACAGTGAGATACGTCATAAAAAGGTATGAGGAACGTGGTTCAACCGAAAACAGTGAGCGTAAAGGGCGTCCAAAAAAGTTAACTCCCAGGCTGAAGAGGAAAATAAGAATAGAAGCTCTTAAAAATCCCGTGATAAGTTCTAGGGAGCTGGCTGACATGGTCCAATCAACGTCTGGAGTCCAGGTTACTGGCATAACAATTAGATATGCCCTGAATTCGGAAGGGCTCCATGGTAGAGTTCCAAGAAAGAAGCCATCCATCGGTGAAACGAATCGCAAAAAGCGCCTTGCTTTTGCTAGGGAGTACGTACAGAAACCCTTAAGCTTTTGGGAAAATGTCGTATTTTCTGACGAAAGCAAATTTAATTTGTTTGGTTCAGATGGTCGAAGGACGATTTGGCGACATCGTAATGAAGCCCTAAAGAAGCAAAATGTTTCAATGACTAAAGCATGGTGGAGGGCATGTTATGATTTGGGTGTGTGTTTCCTACCATGGCGTGGGAAATCTTGTGAGCATTGAAGGCAATTTAAATGCGGCAGGCTATGTGAACATTTTGCGCCGTAATTTGCGTGTTAGTGTCGCAAAAATGGGAATCCAGGGTCAGTACTATTTCCAGCAGGACAACGATCCAAAACATATTGCGAGGAGAACAAAGGACATTAATATTTAATGTTCCAAGACATCTCCACACCCCTCCTCAGTCACCAAATATAAATATAATTGAAAATTTATGTCACACCCTTGACCAAAATGTAAGAAAACCCCACATCACTGGTGGACATCACCTTAAACAACTTCTTGTTCAAGAATGGGAACAAATAAACCTAGATTTAATTAAAAACTTAGTACATTCAATGCCCAGACGTCTACAAGCAATTATTGACGCAAATGGCCTATTTAAAAAATATTAAAACTATTAAAATTGAGTTTTAACTTGTAAATGTGGAAGTGTGAAAATACTTTTTTCCAAGCACTTTTATTGTTTTAATTATTTTGTTTGATTATGAAGTGGTTTTATTTTTTTGTAAAAGGGTTTTTTCAGTTTTTAATAAATGTACTTTTCATTTTTGCAAAGGAAATCGAAGTTTTTTGTTTCCTTGAACTAATTTATTCATAAAAACGTGTTGTGCAAATACTTTTTGCCGCCACTGTATATATATATATATATATATATATATATATATGTATATTTTAATTTTACATATTTATAATTATTGTATTATACAATTAGATAATGGTAATGGATAAATGGAGTAGCATGCACCAAATTAATGACTCGGATTCCAATAGTTAATATAAAATTTACACATCCTCACGTAATACTACATGTAGAATAAAAACCTACCCACTCTGCGATATCAGCAACAGAACTGAAGAAGAAAGCCTTTTTTTATGTTTTTGTAT
Source organism: Rhaphigaster nebulosa (assembly GCA_948150685.1). Classification (NCBI taxonomy): domain Eukaryota; kingdom Metazoa; phylum Arthropoda; class Insecta; order Hemiptera; family Pentatomidae; genus Rhaphigaster; species Rhaphigaster nebulosa. Next base: position 68,467,040 of record OX411307.1, on the reverse strand, counting down.
TCGTCATACTCTAACCTAATATTGAACATACAACATTCATATGAATCTCGGAACAACAGTTTATGTTCATTTAGATAATAGATTTATTGACTGAAAATTACTAAAATGAAAACTACTGTTGCTTAAATTAATAAAATGAAAAAACTTTATTAAGTACTTTTAAGTAATTTTTGATACTACACCATATTCCTAATTTAATTATTAGGGTTATTATTTCGATAAATATATATATATATATATATATATATATATAGAAACAGATTTGAATTATTTAATTTTAATTTCCTAAGTTGGGCCTACAAAAGAGATATTTTTTCATTGCTTCTCGCGTGTCATTTCTAATATTCTTTTCATTTCAGTAGAATTATTGAAACATTATTTATTAAAACCATCTATTAATAATAATAAATTGATTTCCATGTTGAATTGCAAATATAGAAATGAATTTTTCAGTTGTTTAACGCTAGAGATAAATATGGAATATCATATATATTCCTAAAGTAATTTAATTTTAGTTCTTAGGCTAAAAATTGAACTGCTACTATGCTTATTTAGACTACATTATAATTTCTTCGACACTTATTTTTAATTTACTTCTTATTACTTCTTTTCAGTTACCTATATTATCTTTTTCTTTTCGTCTCTTTCAGTTTTAGGTAAAAAGACAAAACCCATCATCGATCATATCATAAATTTATGATTATCTTATTCTGTATTCGGTTGGAACAACAACAGTTATCCCTTTTTCGATTACCTTTAGTTGGTACATTTGTGATGATTTATGTTGTATTTTTTATTTATTAAATAACCTCTTGTCGATTTACTTTTGTTTTTATTTATGATTGTTTTGGAACCTCAATAGTAAAACAATAAACGTTATCTCATATATCAATCTTCCTAAAAGTCCTCAAAAAAGTAAATTGCCGGTAACAGTTAATACTTCAGCCGATAGAGTGCGCCCAAATCCAGGAACTAGGCCCCACAAATAACCCCTTAGATAATACATGTCCCGCATTACAGATGTGTTGAGACGTTTGCATACTTGCCCCTGAATCATTTCAGGAATATCCTCAGGCGTGATTTTCTCTTATTTATTTTTTTATTTCCTCATATAAATGATTTTAGCGCTATGCACGAGCTCTAAATAAATAGAATGTTATTTTATTTATTATACATTTATTTTGTTCAGGATGGATTCTATTAAGCTGCAGTCTATCATATAGACTTATTGATAAATCTTCTAAAAATTAAAGAATAATTCGTAAAAAAAAAAAAAAAAAAAAAAAAAAAGATAGTTATATATGAAAATATTCAAACCATATATTATTTCAATATGAAAACAAAATAATACCTAATCAATATTATGATTATAGAGGAAGTGTTCCCATGCGAAAAGGCGCAAATATGCTAAGCAAATCTTGGCGAACGAAGGACAAGCAACAACTTCGTTGGCCGAGATTCGGTTGGTGTGTACGGCCGCCTTTAGTATTTACACGCTTTTAGAAGGAACTTGAAACTAAAATTATTAAATCACCGCTATATTCGATGACAGGATAATAGTGGGGACATTTTAAAATTTCTCCAGTACATTCTGTATAATCAGCCAATGTCTAAAGGCGCATACACACTGGACTAAAGAAGGTCTACTAACGACAATTAATGAATTGAGGCGAACGTTGGATGCCATATAGTTGTTGTTTACTGGAAAATTATTCCTTTCCTTTCCTAGCCTTTGTAGCCATTTAGTAGCAACTTTAACTTGAATTTTTCAGCAATGAACTAGTGCAGTGAATTAATTTGTTGTCTAAATATATTCAGAATATTTAGCAGTATAACTTGTAATTTGATTTCTTTGGATTTAAAAAACTTTTTGGTTTTATATTTTTGGATAGATCGAGCCCTCTATCGCCAACTATTCCGATTGTACAAGCTGTAGGAAGTCACCCTCTTTGTACCTGCAATGAAGTATTAAGATGTGTTCGATTACCACATCTTGGGTTTCTCGTGATTTTTATTTATATTTTCCAAACGACTGTAGTATCTATGTAAAATCAAGTATTCGATTCAGTTTGAGCTAACGTCTATGGACAATTAATTTTAGTTTCCTACTCATTGTATACCCTTTCGGATCTTGTGTTCGATTATACTTTTCTGAAAACTTGTTTTATGAATTTTCGGTCACCTAGTGTCTTCTTGTCTTGGCATTTAAGCCAATTGCACATAGTATCATTGATTCCTCAAACTCAAATTATAGCGACAGTAATTAAGAAGCCTATGACTTTTAGTAGAAGACCTAAGAAGAATGTGGATCGCGCATGAGGCTATAAATCATAGAGAAACGGGCTCATTCCGGAATGCTTTGTTTTGTTGTTAGATTGTGAGGAGCCGTACATTTTCCCAACATGGTGGTATTTCAAGCGTATCTGGAGTAGTTGTCTCATATGTATCATAATATGTGTTAGCTCATTTGTAATAAATACCGAATCTCTCCATTTCAAATTGGTAGTATAGGTCGCGATTCAAACAAATCACTAACGATGAAGACACAAGTTGGATTTTAAGGCCCTTAGAGTATTTATTCTAAAGCGGTTAGGTCTAATGTTTCCCTTGGAGGTAACTGTGGAACTGTTTAAATAAAAAAGTAACGCCCACGGGTAGAAATCTCATTCTCATTGGTGTTTGAATCTCTGGATAATTCTGTTGTAAATTATTTTTATGATAAATAATGAGAATTAATTTATAATATTATTAATTATTATGAGATCCCTTTGAAATGCATTATAAATTAACAGTATTAAAAATTTATAATAGGTGCATTCCTTTTTTCTGTATGTTCGAAAGGGCTCGTAATTTATTATTCAACTTCGATTTTTATTCTATACTTACTTGTAACGTAGATTTTTTTCATTTTATATTTATATATCGTTCGTTTAGAAGAAGAGTGCTACAATACGAATTTTTTTGTTTTTCCATAAGCTTCCATTGACGTATATTTCAACATGAATAATGGTCACAATGACATATTAAAAAAAAAAACATTATGACTTTTTTCCCCATTTTACAAACCCCAACCTGACTGAGCGTAGACCACAAATACATAATGTTGAGGTTACAACCTCTTGATCTTGGCGACAACTAATTCAATTTTTGGTTTTGCCTCGGGCAAATATATTTTGAGCCACGTTATTGATTTTGGAAAGATCTTGAAAACGACAGGTCGATTTTCTTCGAAGATAAATCGTATCTTCACATCAATAACTTTCAATTTATCAGTTTTATATCTATGCCTACAAATTTGTGTTTTTTTCGCACATATTACTTAATTACACTGTTTATACTATTTTAACTTTTTTAAAACTACGTTTATGGATATAAAATTAATGAAGCTTTATCTTAGTGCAATAGTATATATTTTTTAAATACCATTTTATTGCTAAAAAGTAAAATCACTTTTGTAACATAATTTATTTTTATTTAAAATCATTACTACATTATATTTGTTTATTTTTGCATTTAATTTCATTTCACAGTTCTTTAAGACGAATTATTATTCATAAAATTCCAAAATAAAATCCGAAAAGAGAATTTTCTTAAGTAATTTTGAGGGGAGAAGAACAAGCAATATAAGAAACAGAAAAAAAATGGAATAGCCACTTAATAATTAGTAAATAAAAATAAAACAAATAGTAAGCCCATTCTTGAAAACATTTACTGTTAAAATCTGGATTTGATTCAAGTGACGTCAATGAACAATATCCCTACTATTTAATTATGTGTATTGTAAAATAAAATATAATTTTCTTATCAAATTTACCGAAATAGTTTTCGTAATAATTTTATGATTTTTAGTTATAGGTTTATTTATTTATGTTAATTACACTCAATTACTGTCCTCAAAGAATTTACGTCATTGCTGTCGTATCTGTGAGATAAATGATATAAAATCCTGATTTATTCAAATTTTACCTACTTTTTCAGGGGAGAGAAGTTAAATAAGTATTCAGAACAATAGCCGGCTGGCTATACCATCTAAAACATGAATAAATAAAATAAAACCACAAACGGCTACAAACAGAAATACGGATTGACCAAAAATAGTCATGAATCTGAGAGATAAAAGTGGACTAATTTCAGTGGCCTTCAACTTATAAAAAAAATGCTTCACTGAGACATGTTACCCTTTCTCCTAAGGAAGATAGCCGCCTTAATCTCTACGGTTGGACTTGTACTAAGAACAAAAAACGCTGTTTATCTCATAAACACTGTTAGTAAACGATTGTTAACATAAGAATAATGTCGGTAGTATATATCTGAATAATATGAACCATCTGGATTTTATATCGAGCTTTAAGCCCCTCTCTCACGCTCTCTCTCTTTCTCTCTCTCTCTCTCTCTCTCTCTCTCTCTCTCTCTATATATATATATATATATATATATATATATATATATATATATATATATATATATATATATATATATGTATATAAACCAAATAGTAATTTTTTTCAAAAACACAAATAATGGTAATGTAGGCATGATAATCTGAGCTACTATTATTTATTGTTTCAATATAGAGGTTTCAACGGACTAAGTACAAATTTCTACCTTGAAACCAATAATATTGTTAATCATGCGATATCTGGTTCGATTATATAAATATAATGAAATCAGCTCTAAGTAATATTAATCCATATTTAAAATTTAATATTACTCTATTTTTTTTTGCTGAAGTGAATTTTATTGTTATATTATTATATAATTGGTATATAAAATTTGTACATTTTTAAAATTCAGCAAGTAAACCCTTTCGGACAATTTCAATGAAGATAGGACCTAGCTTATATTAAATACCATTTAATTGTACATTGATATAACGAGTTTGATCAAAATCACTAGAGCCGTTTTCGAGAAAATTGTAAGAATGTGTAAAATCAATGATATAAAGAGGCACTTCCGGTAGGACGGTTTTAGCGGAAAAGTTGCTGTAGCATTACAGGCATATATTTACTTTAAATACGTAATTTCAGTTTCGTACAGCTTTTCGTTTTTGAGCTAGACTTACTGCATGCACACACAGAGGCCATTTTGCGAGACTTGGTTATTTGGACTCAGGGACGAAAACGTGTATTTCCCTTAAAAACTAGGATTCGAAATTTTTCACGATTGCAGTACTTCCTCTTAAGATAAATTTTATGTATAGGTAAGTGAAAGTAAAAAAATAGTTCAGTAATCTTTTCATATATCTAAAATATTCATGTTCCTGATTATTATTATAGATGAAAAAAATTGTATATAAAGAAATTGAAAAACATTTATTATAAATTGTCGACTTTTTATCCTAATCACATCAAAATACACTAATCGAACAAATAAGCATGGATGGCCCTATATATATATATATATATATATATATATATATATATATATATATATATATATATATATATATTATATATATATATTGGTAGATAACAGGTAATTCTCAATAATAAATACGTATATATTCGTTACCAAGAGCGAGTGATCAGTGGCATAATCGTTTAATCAAATCAATCTCGCATGCTCATTATATCATCAATAAATAGAAATTTACTAACTAGAAAAATTAGGGTTATTAGGATTTATTAGTTAAAAGAACAACTTTCTTGTGATGTAGAACAGCTACATTTTATTTAACTAAAAAATATTTCATATTTTTTCTGAGTTACTTATATGTTATAGTATCCATCTAAAGTAAAGTAAAAATTGCTCAAGATGATATGAAAAAAACATTTTATGTTGGCAGAGATTTCTTAATGATCTAACAACTATCCAAAACAATATTATTGATAATAGAAAACAAATTACATTCTTTTTTTTTCATTGTTTTGAACAAAACGTGACAGGGAAAGATAAAGGTTACTTACAGTGTGATAAGGAGCCTAGGCGGGAGGTGAATGGTGGTAGTACTGGCGATGGCCCAGAGGCGGCCGCCCCCCCCACCCCGTTCACGACCAACCCCACCGGAGTCTTATCCACCCCCGCATGCCGCATCCCATTGACTAATACCACCCCCGCAACATCTCCATGTCTATATATTAGCAGAGTCCATTAGCTTTAAAGGTTATCGCAAGTGAGGGTCGCGTTGTAAGCTTGGTGAACACTCACTCGGGCTCTGCACTAGTGGCAAATCGTTTGTCAAATATTGTTTGCCACATGGATGAATCGGATTATTTATGAATATATGTGTATTGGAGAAAGTACTGGCCAAAGTTTGCATTGGCCGTTCCTGAGCGGTTTTCTTTCATGCATCGAAAGGATATGTGCGTTGATGCCCCATTTGTGCTTTCACTTGCCATACTTAAGAAACATTTGAAAACTCGTTTGATAAACAGTTTGTCCCTAGTGTGGAGCCGGCATTATAATTTTCTTTCATCTAGCGTAATCAGCAGTTTAGAAACCATATTAAGAACAAATTAAATCGTTAAATTAATTCTAGATCAAAGCTCACTTACCGAACTGTAGATCTGAAAAAGGTTGAAGATGCGGATAAAGGAACGGAAATTGCATAACAGTGAATGAATAACAAAAGCTAAATTTTTAAAGTACAAGAATTTCTTGACAACAGTGACAGTTGAAAAGTCGTTATAAGTGGTGGTGCAGACAAACTAGGACAGAAAAGGACAAAGTTTTGTTCTCAAGATTAATTTTAGTACATCCTAGTTTTTTGGGTCTCTGAACTCGAGGTTTTTTGAGATGTTTCGCCCGGAACCTTAGAATTTTGTGGTATACATGTTAGATCGAAAACAAGAAGAGAAGTTGGTCAACATTGTAAGAAAAGATGATTTCGATGAGTATCATAAAGAATTAAAAAAGTACATTACAGAAAATGAGAAGCTCAGGGAAGAAATTTCTAACATCAAGCGAGAAAATAGTGAATTAAAATAAAGGGTCTAAAATATGGAAAATAAAATTCGGCAAAAAAATCTTATTTTTAAAGAAATCACTATTCCTCAAGATGGAAACCCCAGTTATATTATACAAGATTTGTGCAAAAATATATTAGAAGTAGATAATATAACAATAAATGAAGCTTACCCATTAGGAAATATAACTCACAAAAACAGACCTCTCTTAGTTGAATTCAAAACCACAGGTGATGCAAAGAATATTCTGTACAATACAAAAAAACTTAAAAACACGGGGATTACTGTTAATAGAGATCTTAGCTCAAATACAAGATTGAAGCAATCTAAACTTCTGACAATCAGAAGAGAAATAATTAACAAGGTGAGATACAAGGACAATCGAGTTCAGGTAAGAGGAAATAAAATGAAAATTAAAAATAAAGGCTTCAGTTGGTCGGAGACGGAAGGTTTATTGTGTCAAGAGGATACGGACGCGATTGAAACATTGAAGGCTCTCAGTGGACTGGATCTCTCGGAGTGCGTACATCGACTGCTGCAAGCACCGCACGGATTAGCCACTGTCAATAAACAATATAACGTAAATAAACATATCTGAGGTAAGGTCGTCTGTCGAGTAAATAATAGTAACCAGAGTTTAAATATTTTATTTTATAATATAAGAGAGTTAGCCTCTAAAGGGCCGTTTAGATGGGCCATATTTTCCGGCAATGTGTGGCTGCAATAGTGTTGTCGGCAGTGTTGCTGCAATACACGGCAATTTTGGCCAAATATCTACGTATGACCCGGCCATATTAACGGCCACATTCCCTAGTTGCAGGTTGTTGCCGAGTATGGCCGAGGTGTTGCAGGTGTTGTCCACAGGGGTTGGAGAATATTTCATATTGCAGGGCCATACCCGACTCTGACTGTGTAATTACTAATCTCTCACTCAATTTTTGTGTCTCCCTTTTGCACTTAGTGACGATTATTTGTTATTAAAGATTATTTTTCAATTGATTTTTAATATTATTTTATATAAATGGTTATTTAAAAGATTATTTTGTTATTATTTATATTGCAAAAATAATTTCACTAGTGAATTATTATTCGCTCAGATTATTTCAAATAAAGCATACAATAGGTTAGTATTAATAGTATTATATAGTATTATATAACAACAATAATTAATAAACCAAACATTTGAAATACTTAAAATTTGAATCACATATTGACTCTGTTAATACATATCAATGAACCTCTATTAATACATATTAATCCTTATTACCTCTTTCAATACATGTTTAATGAACCTCTTTTAATACATATTAATCCATATTACCTCTTTTAGTGCATATTTATTGTATATTATTCCAAATTTTAATTTTGGCTCCTCAAATTATCCTATTAGCTATAATAAGTTAACGCTTCATGAAGCTCTTTTAATACAAGTCTCTTCAATATATATTAATCCGTATTACCTCTTTCAATACCTATTAATGAACCTCTTTTAATACATATTAATCTGTATTAACCTCTTTTAGTGCATACTTACTAAATTAGTAGTAAGTATTATAATCTAGTTGAGGTGAGAGTGATAGGAGGTAAGTTTTGAAAAGGTTCTGAAAATTTGCTCATTTGTGTTTTTAAGAGTGCTGATTACAAATTTACATTTTGGCTCCTCAAATTATCCTATTAGCTATAATAAGTTAACGCTTCATGAAGCTCTTTTAATACAAGTCTCTTCAATACATATCATTCCGTATTACCTCTTTCAATTCATGTTAATGAACCTCTTTTAATATATATTATTAAGTTGGATAACTTATTAGGGACTTGAATAAGTTCTCGCTGTTTTTTCGTGAAAATAAATGCTTTATTTAAAAAAAAATAGTAAAGAACATATCATTGAAATTATTGTCCATCGCTAGCCACTACTTTCTCCCATCTTTCTGGCAGCATACGAATACCATGTCGAAAGAACGACTCATCTTTTGAAGTTATCCACGAATCGATCCATTTGTTGGCATCTTCATAAGATTGGAAGTGCTGCTCAGCCAGGCCATGAGTCATTGATCGGAACAAGTGGTAATCGGAAGGAGCAACGGCGGGTGGGGTAGGACTTCCCATTTGAGCGTTTCCAAGTAGGTTTCGACCGGTTTTGCAACATGTGGCCGAGCGTTGTCATGCTGCAAAATTACTTTTTCGTGTCTTTCCTCGTATTGAGGCCGTTTTTCCTTCAATGCTCGCCTCAAACGCATTAATTGTAGTCGATAGCGATCTCCCGTGATGGTTTCGTTGGGTTTGAAGAGCTCATAATACACTACACCCAGCTGATCCCACCAAATACAGAGCATGAGCTTGGAACCATGGATATTCGGCTTTGCTGTCGATGTTGATGCATGGCCGGGCTTACCCCACGATTTTTTACGCTTCGGGTTTTGTATTGTCAGAAAATACTGCATTGTATGAGTACCTTTTTTCTGGTTTTAAAATTCATTGGTGGTCATCAAGTAAAAAATTTGACTATGGTAGAGCGAGTGGCGGGTTATTGTGCGGTATAAAATTAAATTTATATCCACAATTTGCTAAATTCCAATTTATTGTTAATTATGTAACCATAAACCTAAAAATCGAAAAGATAATGTATGCTTGATGCCAATATATTTGAACGATTGGGAAAAGGATTTCTCTGCAATGGTGGATTTTTTTATTAATAATAAAATTGATAATGCATTTATTATGACTGATTGTAACGCGCGTATAGGTGATCTTCAGACCATAAGTAGCGAATTATTAGAGCATCACCCATTAACATCTAATAGAACATCGCAAGATAATAAAATCGACGCTAGAGGTAAGAAATTACTAGAGTTTTCAGACAACAATGGCCTCTTAATATTGAATGGGAGAACACAAGGAGACGAAAATGGCGCTCTGACTTTTATATCTCGGAGAGGGGATTCAGTAATTGATTTAAGTCTGGCATCAATCGATTATTTAAAATATGTAGAACAATTTAAGGTAATTAGCGAAACTTTTTCGGATCACATGCCGATTTTATTAAAACTGAAAAGAAATGGAAAAATAAGGACTTAAAATATATGCCCCTCCCGCCAAAGCTAATATGGATCAAAGAACAGGAGGACTTTTATAGATCAAAATTAGATGAATTATAAAAATAATTTGGAATTGGACCGGGATGAACCGGACAGTAGTGCAGAAGCAATAATATCGTTATTAAAACGGCATCAGGAAATCGATCGCGTAACCTATGCAACGTCGGCCGCAATAATTGGTTCGACTGGGAATGTAAAAGTGCAAGGAAAAAGTCTTTCGCCCTCTTAAATTTATTTAGAAAAACTAGATCCGAGACCATTAAAATTACATATCTCAAAACTAATTCGGAATACAAAAATATTTGCAGAGATAAAAAGAGAAAATTTTTTATGGATATAATAAATAATATAAAGGAAGACAGAGATACGAAAGAGCTGTTGAAATCTCTGAATTACCTAAAGAAAAATAAATTTGTACGCGGTTCTGGAATAAAGTCAGAAGACTTGTTTAATTATTTTAAACAACTTTTAATACCTTCTCCCACCTCAGGACCGGTCCTCTATGCCGAACCGTATGTATAAATTGAAGAATTAGATAAACAAATAACAATTAACAAAATAAAAACAGTCCTCAGTAAATGTAAACACGCCAAACAACCAGGTATAGATCGGATATCATATGAATTCTTTAAAATGGCACCTCTAAATTTCTATGACAAATTATTTACATTTTTTAATAATGTTTGGGCCATAGAAAAACTTACAAACATCTTTAAGGAGGCAATTATATTTCCAATTTTCAAAAAAGGAGATATCAATGATGTCAGTAACTACAGGGGAATATCGCTTCTTAACAGTATAGCAAAAATATTTACTGGAATCCTGTTGGAGCGTCTTATGAAATGGACTACAGATAATTATATATTACGTGAAAATCAAGCAGGATTCAGACCTGGTTACTCCGCATATGATAACTTATTTACACTGCATGGGGTGATAAATTTAAAATTCAATTTAAAAGAAGAAATATACCTATTTTTTATTGATTTTAAATCTGCATTTGACAAAGTTGATAGGAGAGCACTGTTCTACAAGTTAAGTGCCTTGGATATATCTACAAAAGTGCAGAACATACTAAAAAATCTGTATGACGTAACGAACCTCAGAGTGTGGACAAACGATGGCATATCTGAAAGCATCGATTCTTATATTGGATTAAGACAAGGATGTTTACTGAGTCCGCTACTTTTTTCGTTGTTTATTAACGACCTGGTGGAATGGATAGAGGGTGGAATTCTTATCGCAGGACAAAGGCTGAATATGTTGATGTATGCTGACGACGTTGGTCTTATTGCAGATAACAGCCTCATTTTACAAGAAATGATTTGTAAACTAGAAGTTTATTGTAGAACATGGAACTAAACCTACATAAATCCAAAATAATGATCTGCGGCAGAAAAAAAAATCAAGCAAGAAAAAGTGGTACTTTGAGGAGAAACAGTAACAATCGAGACAGTGAACTGTTACAAATATCTGGGTATCAATTTAACTCATAATTTATGTTTTAAAAAGCATTTTAAACTCAAACTCTCAGCTTGAAAAAATATTTTGAATATGGTTTGGTCTAGATTAATGTCAAACAAACTAATCCCATTGAAGCAAAAAATCGATGTTTTTAACTCCACAGTAAGAGCAATATTGTGCTACGGTGCGCAGGTATGGGGATACGAAAACTCAGATTCAGTGGAGAAAGTACAAAGATATTTTGTAAAAAGAATAATTGGGGTGCCCGTTACTAAAACAAACTACATGCTCTATCTGGAGACAAAATTAAATCCTCTACATAGTTACACCATATCCATACACATAAATTATCTTATAAAGGTATTAAATCTGGAAAATAATCGCTTACCGAAAATAATAGCTCTTAAAATGATCGAAAAAAATTTAAGTTGGGTTAGTGCCTTGAGAAGACTAGGTAGGAATGTTGGTATAGAATTCTCAGCCGAGGGGTTACTGGACCAGCTAATAACACATAAAACTACCTTCATATCCAGATTAAATGAACAAGCAAGAGATGGATTTATCGAGCGAGCTAGGAGTGCTGAACATCATATAATGTATAGCAAATTAAATTATGATGTCACCTATTTTGAGTCAGGAAAAGACATATATTACATTAGGCTCATTTTCAAGGCAAGGGGAGAATTATTTAATCTGAACTACCAACCTTGGAGAAATATAAGAAATAATTGCTCATTGTGCAATTTAAATGTTCCCGAGGATACGATGCATTTCATCTCGATCTGACCTGTGCTTACTCAGTTTAGGATGATTTTCTTAGGAAAAAAGGTACTCAATCCAAATGAAACGTTGCAATTACTGAACGGTCTGGATTATGAAAAATTATATTTATATCTTAAACAAGCAAATGCATACCGAAATGAACTGGTTAAAGAATTTAATTACTAATTAATTATTTATATAGAAAGATCTGGCGTTGTTTATAGAGAGATCCTAAAATGTGCTGTATTATTTTTTTTGTATTCACTGATCAATGTATTAATAAAGAAACCTCGACAGACGAACCCTGTTCATTGTCTAAAATACGTTGTACATAAAAAGCATATCTGTAAATACTTATAAATAAACGTATTCATCTATCTATCTATCATTGAGAATGATCTTACTACGAAGACAATCGTTACAAACTACTTCATGGTGCATTAAATTAGCTCTAATTTGAGTGGTAATAAACATCTATACGTCTTATAAATCCCATGATAAAGTGTTCCAAAAAATAACATTTCTTTTAAAAAAACGAGAGCTCACCATTTTGAGTATTTATTTTGGCAAATATCATGGAAACTGTTCTTCCTAAGAAAATAATTATTATAAACTACTTTATGGAGCATTTAACTAGCTCTAATTTGAGTGGTGATTGACATCTGTACGCCTTATAGATCCTGAGATAAAGACTGAAAAAATAATTTGTTTTTCCGAAAAACGAGAAAACATCGTTGTGTAACTTTATTTTGCTGAATATCATGGAAACCATCGTTCCTACGAAGATAATGATTATAAACTACTTTATAGGCAATTTAACTAACTCTAATTTTATGGGTAATAGACATTCTCAAGTCTAATAATTCCCAAGATAAAATATATAAAGTCTAACTTTTTTTTTTAGAAAAACAATAAATCACGATTTTTTTAAATATATTTTGGCAAATATCGTAGAAACCGTTATTCCTACGATGATAATTATTATTAACTACTTTATGGTGCATTTAACTAGCTCTAATTTGAGAGGTAATAGACATCTGTACGTTAAAAGTTATCTAGATAAAGTTCTTCAAAAACAAAATATCCACGATTTTGACTGAACCACATCATAATTAAAATCGATATCTCGAAAACTATTTGACATAAAGATGACTATTATCCCTCAAATTAGAGATAGTTAAATGCCCTAAAAAGTAGTCAATAATTATTATCTTCGTAGGAACGATTGTTTCCATGATATTCAGCAAAATAAAGTTACACAACCGTGATTCCTCGTTTTTCTGAAAAAACAAATTATTTTTTCAGTCTTGATCTCAGGATCTATTAGACGTAAAGATGTCTATTACCACTCAAATTAGAGCTAATTTAATGCACCATAAAGCAGTATATAACGAATATCTTCGTAGGAAGAGCAGTCTCCATGATATTTTCCAAAATAAATTAACAAAATGGTGAGTTCTCATTTATTTTTTTTTTAACATCTCAAGAACTGTAAAGATCTATCAGAGCAAAATGTTTAGCAACTTAAATTAAATAGCAACTAAAAGATGTCGATCAAGCTACTAACTATTGCATTTATGAATGCTCATTGATATGGAAGAAGAATGAACCATTTCGAATATTTCAAAAAGTGACAATTGGTTTTTAAAGAAGAATAAGTGCTCTACATGTTTTATTTGAAGACTTTTTCGTTATTGTTGGTCGTTTAATTGCCACTGCTCTTCAAATTTTAACTTTCGTGTGAATGACTTGAAAAAATTGACTTTACTGGTGTTTTTTAGAGTCTAAGCCAATTATATTTTTTATTATTCAATGCCATTTGATTCTCTGACTATTCAGCTTTGAAACCAAGTCAATTAAAGAGAAATTAAGCCAAATGCCGAATGACAGTGGCCAAAAACTAAATCAAGTCAAAGACGGTAGTCCGCTATCACCTGGGTAAGATTTGGCCACTTATTTTTTTGAGAACATTGGTTTTTTTTAATCATTAGTCACAAGGAACACGATGTGCAATTTATAGGAATGTGGTGGGGGGAGGGGGGGCACGGTAGGGGGATCAAGGCCACAGCCTAAATGAGCTTGTTATTTAATATAATTTCGAAATTTTTTTTTTATTTTACCTATTTTACTGTTATGATTTTTCAACTGTAAAATTACATTAAAATAATCGCATATTTGGACTGAATAATATTTTAAATTGGTTAATCATCATGCCCTTTTGGTATTTCAAATAGTTTGATTTAAAACAAAACTAAATGGTAAGTACTTTTTCATGAGAGACCAAGTTTTTTTTTTCTTATTTATAATTAATGAAATATATATATTGTAAAGAGAAGCTTTTTTTTATTTTTTGACTTCAATGGATATGGGTGATGGCTAATATCCATGAAAAGGATGAAGAGTCACTAATACTGTAATAACAGGCCTATACTACAACTGAAATAAACCTGGTAGAGAAGAATAATTGATCTCTGGGATGACCTAGATTGGAAAAAAGATATAGAGGTACAGGAAAAGACATGAGATAAAGTTACTTGGACAAACAGAACAGTAACCCTGGGTTTTTAACAGAGCAAGTCGGTAAATAAACCACAAGAATATTAAACATAACATGTAAATATTGACAAACTCACTCTGCTGTCTCCTTCAGAGTCAGTTGCCGGTCCCAAGCCCGGATAAAGAAGGAGGGATGGTTCGGTGGACTAACTACCCATCAACTGGCAAAACCAGTAAAGTTCAGAAAACAACACAAAACCTCGGATATATGGATTGTCACAATCTGTTATTTGACCCTGGCAAAGAAACATGGACTTAATATAGCTTCTTGGAATGTAAGAGGATTGAACCGACCTGGATCGAGCAAAAATCTGGAGAGGGAACTGAATAAATATCAGATTGAAATCGCAGCTTTGCAGGAGATACATTGGAGGAATGTAGAAACCATGGACTTGGAGAACTATCTGCTTATCAACAGTGGACGCCATGCAAACATGAGGGGAACTGGGTTCATGATCAGGAAATCAATCAAGCACACAATGATACAGTATAAACTTATCAATGAAAGAATTTGCACTGTACAACTCAGAGGAAGATTTTTCAAAATGACAATTATAAGTGTACATGCCTCCACAGAAGATAGTGAAGAAGAAAAGGACATTTTATACGAAACATTGGAAAGAGAATACGATTTAATCCCGAAGAATGATGTGAAAGTAATCATACGTGATCTGAATGTGAAAATAGAGAAAGAAGAGACATTTAGACCCACAATAGGCAAAGAAAGCAAGCATGACTATTCTAACGATAATGGTCACTGTATGATTCATTTAGCAATGAAAAAGGGACTGATCGTCAGTAGCACTAAATTCCCGCATAAAGAAATACACAAGAGACCTGAGTGTCGCCAGATGGCCTACCAGGAATCAAATAGACCATGTCCTCATTGAATCAAGACATGCGTCGGATATCAGAGATGTCAGGGCATTTAGAGGAGCGGACTGTGATACAGACCACCATATGGTAAAAGTTGCTACCAACAAAAGATAGCTGTAAGAAGGTGCACTAAAGGAGGTAGAACAACCAAATATGACTCAGAAAAGCTAATGAAAAATGAAGTAGCGGAAGCCTTAAAAAACAAAGTAAGGGTAGTTCACATAGGAAAACAGACACAAACGTGAATGATAAATGTGAAAAAGTGAAAGAGGCAGTGATAGAAAGTGTAAAGGAAGTGCTTGGAGAGAAAGAACCAAAACGTAGAAATGACTGGTTTGACGAAGACTGTGTAAGAGTGATGAAGGAGAGAAACCAGGGAGACAGAACATGCTAAAAAGAAAGACCAGAGGATGTCTGCAGAATTTCATAATGAAAAGGAAGGAAGCCAAAAGAAGAGGGCACAAGAAAGAGAAAGATTGGAGAAGTTGCAAAAGTCCTGGGATAGCAAAGATTCAAGAAAATTTTACAAAGGTGTAAAGGAGATAAGGAAAGGATTCCAAGCAACGGCTGAATTATGCAGAGAGAAAGGAGGAAAACTGATTGGAGAAAAGTCAGCCATTCTTGAAAGATGGAACCAGTATTTCAGAGAATTACTAAACACAAGAACCGCCGAAAAAATATCAGAAGAGAAGAGTGGTTTCAATAAATACCTGGGGAACGCACAGGAAGGAGCAGAAGAAGTGGAAACTCCTGAGAAAGAAGAAATAATTGACATAATAATGTCAATGAAGAATCACAAGTCGCCAGGTCTGGATGAGATTACCCCAGAGATGTTAAAATATGGTGGAACTGAGCTATGGGAAGAAATTTACGAGCTTATTTGGGACATATGGATGGAAGAAAGAATGCCTGAAGATTGGACAAAAGCAGCAATATGTACAATATACAAGAAAGGAGACAAGCTCGAACGTAATAATTACAGAGGCATTTCCCTATTAAGTACGATCTATAAGATACTGGCAGTGCTTCTATATAAAAGGTTGACAGAATTCTCTGAAAATATTATAGGACAATACCAAGGAGGCTTCAGACCAGGAAGGTCAACAATAGACCAGATATTTTCTCTTAGGCAAGCAATGGAAAAGTGACATGAATACAACATAGACATGCATCTCCTCTTTGTCGATTTCAAACAGGCATATGACAGTGTAGATAGAGAAAGACTTTTGAAAGTCATGATAAATGCGGGCATACCCAAGAAATTAGTCAGACTATTAAGAATGACTCTATTTAAGACTGTCAGTCGAGTAAAACTAGGAAATGCGCTGTCAGGAGAATTTGAAGTAAATATTGCCTTGAGACAGGGTGATACTCTAGCCCCTCTCCTTATTAATTTAACCCTTGAAGCAGCCATCCGAACAGTAAAGACAAATCCTGGAGGAACTATATACAATCGCATGTCCCAACATCTAGCATATGCGGATGACGTCGTCATTACCGCTAGAACCCAAGCATCATTATCAGGAACATTCCAAGAATTTGAAGAGGCAGCCATTCAGCTGGGTCTTAGGGTGAATGAAGATAAAACTGTATATATGAAAAACTCAAAATTGTAAAAGATGGCAAATGAAAAAGTGAGTTTAAGAGAGCACAGTTTTAGAGCAGTAAACCAATTCAAGTACCTGGCAAGTGTGGTCACAGTTGATAATAGAGAGTGAAATACAAGCCAGAATAGCAGTAGGAAATAGGTGTTATTCCTCACTACAAAGAGTGTTTCAGTTAAAATCATTCTCTGAAAGAATACAAATTCAACTGTACAAAACCATAGTAAGACCGTTAGTCATGTATGGGTGCGAGACATGGCCCCAGACCAAAAAATCAGAACTTATGGTTAAAACATGGGGAAGAAAAACATTAAGAAGAGTCTGGGGTGGAGTGGCCGAAAATGGTGTATGGAGAAGAAGAAAGAATGAGGAGCTGATGGAGCTATACGGGGAGCTGAACATGGTGGCGTTGATAAAGAAAGCCAGACTGAGATGGATGGGACATGTGGGAAGAATGCCGGATCACACGAAAGTGAGGAGAATGCTCAATGAGAAACCGGACGGCAAACGAAGCAGAGGACGCACTCGGATCAGATGGCTAGATGATGTCGAAGAGGACCTGAAACTACTGGGTGTACGCAACTGGAACAGGATAGCACAGGATCACGGAGATTGGTCGGCTATGGTGTTGGAGGCCCGGGTTCTTGCAGGACTGTAGAGCAAAAATAAAAAATAATTAAATAAATATTGACAAGTTATTAAAATTGCTTACATTATATGGAAAAATTGACTATAATTAAAATTCATTGTCTATAATTATAATGATTAACTACCTTCCCAGATTTATAAACAATTATCTTATAACCTTAACTCCACCAAATATTTCATACCTCCATTAATATAGGTTCTATTAAAAATATAGCACCAAATGAGGTAGCCAATCAATTATCCTGAACAGGATATTGAACTAAATAAAAAAAGTAAAAATAAAGTCTATTGGTAATCAAAATTCTATCAATGAAGAAAATTTAGGCTACAATCATACATATGAATGGGTTATTCAAAATATAATTTATGAGAGTAAACTAATGCATAAATAAGGTAAGTTTGAATGTAGAAGGGCATTAATATACTCTCACAATCAAATAGTTTAGTTCTAAAATAAGAAACTATGCATAAATCCAGCATAGATTTAAATCAATCAAAACACCAATGAGTATAAAAAAAAGAGTAAAAACTTCTGGTAATCTAGGTTAAAGAATAAATAAAAAAATCATTAATAGTAGATAACATGTATTAGAAGGATATCATTAATTATTCTACCAATTTTGAAATTCAAAACAAAATTTTGTAAAAGGCTTTTACCACATATACACCAGCTCCTTGTACATAGCAAATACCTTTTACAAAATTTTTCTCTATTTACATCAACGCAAAGTACATTACTTTTCAATGTCCGTATTCTTTTCCAGCTTTGGATATATAGACAGTGTTAATTGGATTACTAGGTTTAGGAATATTAGTATCATACGAACTTACATCAAAATATTGTCTTAATTATAAGAAGTATAAAAATAAATTCAGGTACAAAAATCAACAATTATTTCTAATAAATTAAATATTTATTATTCAATGACTAGTTTCAGCAAATTATTCTACAGAAACTATAAAAATCAAAATCCAACACATGTATGTATTAGTTCAACTTTTTTATTTTCCCCTACCTAAATAACGATATAAAATTTTAAATTATTGTCATTGAGTTAAATAAAAAAAAAAAAAAAAAAAACATTAAAACAGTAGTCAAGAAGGCTATGAATATATATATATTTAATATATATATATAAATTAAAATAAACCCCAAATTCATGACAATACTATTAAATATCAAATCTAATATGAAAACTAAATATCTTGATCAAGCTGCTTGGAAAATAAGGTATGAAACAAATTCTGAAAAAAACAAGTAAATATGGTTAAACAAATAGGAGAAACTGAATTCAAAAAGGTTTTAAGTTTGGCTAAGCTATGTAGCCCTAAAAATATTTTAAAGGGAAATCAATGAATTTATAAATATTTTTTTTAAGTATAAAGAAGCTAGAATTTTTCTTTTGACTTAATAAAACAATAGTTAGGCAATCAATTTAATTTATTGTTCATTTTAGAGAACCTTCCAATAAAATGCAAGTTGGTTACAGTTTAATAAAATATTAGCTATCTAGGCCCAAAAGTTTTGGATTCAGAGTCAATATTTAGTCAACTAATATTAAAATTTTACAACTAAGATACTCTGAAAAATGTTCAACTTTGACTAATAAACGTAGTTAAAAAAAAAGTTCTGTTATAGTAATAAGGACACAGATTACATTAAAAAACAAAATTATGGCAATAATCAAAGTTTGCTACCTTTATGAAAATTAAATATAGTTAAAAACTGAAAATAATAAAACTTCCTAATCTAATCAGAAATAAGTTGTGATGATAAATGCTCAACATTGTATAATATAAAAAAAATAATGCATGTAAAATTTCAACTAGCTAACGCTGATACTTTTTTTTTTTTATACTTTCCATTAAGTAGTAAGTCACTTACATATTTTCTATAGATTGCAAAGCTTTGATTAAAAGCATAGCTCATACTTGAAGTGGTTGTTACATAAATGCAGTCAGTATTCCCAATAAGAAACATTTTTCAATAAAACAAGTAATAGCAGTCTCCAGGTTTTTTTCATAGACTGAAAGTTCATGTTTTATGATTATATGCAAGAAACTAGTCAATAAATAATACAAAAAAATATTTACTTTTCATATTCAGGTATCTTTTTTGGAGTACAGAAGATCAATCTCTTCCAGCAAAGTGGCAAATATCGTTTAAGCGAACTCATGATACACTTTGTACTTAATTTTACATTTGGTCATTCACTACAAAGCACTAATATCACAATCATAATACATACATAAACTGTTTATAACACCAACTGATCCTTACAATATATAATTTAATTGGAAAAAAAGGACAGGGGAAAATAAAAGCTTATACATTTAACTTGAGCCCTTTGATGAGTAATAACTCAGCTAGAAGATAATAACTATTTATACCAGTTTAAAAATGATAAATTTACTTGACAAGAGGTCAAAAGCACAAATAAGATTACACAAATGTTTAAACATGAATTTTCATTTAAACAACTAAAGCCAACAAAAAATCATAAAAACAATCAATGGAATGTCCATTTATATTACCACTCATTACATCATTCTCATCCTTTAAATGTTAAAAGATTAATCAGGCCAAATGAAATTTTGACAGCATATTTTAAAGATCTTTGAGGTGTGCATTAACTATAAGATCACAGTCTGCAGAAATTACTTCTTTGTTTTTTCTTAGGCTTCATAAAACATTCACAAAAGTTAAATTCTGATGATAAGTAGCTAAACCTTAAGATTCATTTATCAAAACCCAATAAAATAAGATATGTTTCAGTATTTAAAAAGGAAACAATAATACATCAAACTGTGTACAGACAGGTTCTGAAATTATTAAGCATAATCTGACCAAATTAAATTATACACAGAAATATCAGTTTTATCATTCCCTGCTCACGTCTATCATACCTCAACATTATTCCAATTAAATATTTGAAATCCTAAAACAATCATAAGAACAATTGGAAAAGATTCAGTAAGCAAGTGGAAGAGTGACACTTATATTCTATTTTAAAAATTAATAGATGTGGCAGACAGAAGTAAATTCCAATTATAATACTCTCTGTGCTGTGTCTGGTTTAATTAATGGAAAAATAACATGTCATCCTAATAAATTTAAAAGGTAGTGCTAATAAACAAAGTCAATGAATATAAACAATTCTAAATAAATTCTCAGAAAATATAGCTTTAGACAAATTGTTAAAAATCAGTTTCAATAATTAAAGTTAAAGAAAGAATTCTTCAGCCTTATAAATCGTAATATTGATTTAAAAAAAAAAATTGATTTTGTTTTTAATATCTGAATATGGCCATAGGTTTTTAATTGATTCTAAATTAGTTAATAACAGATAAAAATAGGGAAATGATTTAAGGAAGACTATTAACTGCTGACACCCTGTTAGTATCATATTAAAAAAATATAAATTTTACTGAATTTCCTTTTACAAGCTGCCTCTTTGAATAATTATATCAAGTGCAGCGGCTAGGCCACCACATCCTATCAAACTAATGTGGACTTTATTTCTTCAACATCTGAATAAAAATTGTTTGGAAAATAGTTTATATATAATAAACATATTGAACATCATCTTCCTAGATTTATTGAACACATTCAATTCCAGTTTTCATTTTTTTTATTTTACTTCTTAAATTCAATGCACATTAGGCTTAATTTACAAGTATAAAAATATATCTTTGATATAACTATATATAGATATACATATATATACCATTTTTATATTTAGTCAAGACAAGAATATTTAATCCGTAACAATTTTATGAAATACTTAAATCAGAAGCACAGAATTATAACCAAGTAAATTTGTACATTAAGTGGTAGGTTATAAAATATATATATTTACACATTAAATGATCAAATACTCTGATTAACATTTCTTTAAATAGACTGATGACATAATATTATGTGAGAATCATTTTGGTACAAACACACACTCATACACACACTCACAAACAAAAAAATAACAATTTAATAGAAGACAAACATTGAGCACCTCTTTAAAAATTATATAGTAATTATCACAATATAACATAGTTAAAAGAGCCCAAACACATATGTAATATTGATGATGGTACATAAAAATAAAACAAAACCATCTTTTATGACAAGCTTGACGTTAAAATTTGGATTAATAAAAAAAAAGTCCAAGATTATTTAAATATAGAACTAACAATGCACAGCAATAGAAAAATGGTAAAATCTACTTATAGGTTGGGTACAATGGTATATGGTTAATGAAAAACTTTTTTGAAAACTAATCCACAAAACTAATAATTCTGTATTGTAATAATCTTAGAATCTTTCCACAATAAATACATTATTAAATAGATACAATAAAATAAATATCAATTCGGACCATTTAGATCATAAGTAAACACTAAATCATTAAAAACCAATATCATACCGATCATGATTCTAAAAATATGACTGTCATACACAATCCAGGCTTTACAACATAGAATTTAAATTGCATTGAGGAAAAAATGAAGTTTTATTAATTCTGTTGCAATAAATATAAACTGAGCAAAATGAAATTCATAATTTAAATATTTTCAATGGCTAAAGAAAGTCAAAATAAAATAAACTATTAAATTAACTCCCCTAAATAAAATATGATTCAAGGTCAAATTAATTGTAAAGCAACCAATACAAATTTAATGCCAACATTTAAAAGTCAATTTTATAAAATTAATCATAAGATAGGCATTTGTCAAAGTACGTAGATTAATGAAAAGAAAATCTTATTTAAAACTTCCTTGCAGAGAAATAATTTTAAGTCAAGGCTTTCTAAACAGCATACATTTATAGAAAAACAAAAAAAATTTTAAAACACGTCATTTATTAAATACTAAATAAAAAAAAAAAAAGTTCAATACGGATTTTATAGTGTTGGACTTAGTACAAATATTAAATACATTTACGTTTTTGTGTATACATCTATGTATATGTATATATATATATATATATATATATATATATATATATATATATATATATATATATATATATATATATATATATATATATATATGTTCATACATATATACACCCCCACACGAATATGTAGTATCAACACAAACTTGTGTTTAATAACTTTACATGAAAGACTAATACACTGAAGCTTCACATATAATGTAAAGCACACATTAAAAATTAATAAGCAGTAAAATAACTGCAATATTTCAAATATGTATATTGAAACTTTTTATTTAAAATAAATTTGATCAATATACATAACCTTTAATAACACATTTAAAGCATGAGTCAGTTAATTCTTTTAAGTACTTCTGACACCAATACACATTCCTCAAGGATATGCAGTTATTAAATTAGTTTTTAAGTTTGTAAAATTTTATAATGATTTAACATAACGTCATAAAATGAATTCTATAGCTAAAAATAACACAAGGAACCTTTAAGTGTAAAGAACTAAAGAGCAGTCAAGTTAACCCTAAGTATGTATATTAATATACAAAAATACTTTTTATTTTTTTTTCGGGTCATATAAAAATATGACAAAGTTGACTACATATGGCTGTTGTCAAACTGTACTTCTTTGAGTAGATATAATACCCACTCTTTCAGCAAAATTACCCAGTAAAATACCTAAACTACTGTTTTCAGATCCATCCTTGAATTTAAACCCAACTGTGGAGCAGTAACTGTTGTAAAACAGATTACGAACTGTTGAAAGTCTCTCTCGTCTCCTGAAATAATAATAGTAATGTATACAAGTTGCTAACATAAAATTTCATACTTTAGGAGCAGGGTATATCATACCTTTCAAACACTAAATCATCATTAAATCCTTTTATCACCACTAACATTCGAGAAATGCAAGAATAATTAAAGAGGTTTTCCATTCAACCAACAGTAATACATATACACACATGCCCATGCCTGCATCCCCACACATATTTATATTAATGGTATTCATTAAGATTAATATTAATTTATTGAGAAATAAAAATAACCCATTATAATTTAGATTGGATTTGATTTACAATTCTACTTTTTCAAATTACTGCAAATCAGAAATAGTGCAGGGTTGGGTATAAGACTCAATTTATCATTAAAATATGAACTCATATCACTATCATACTGCATGGTTCCTATATGAATAGATCAATAATCATCTTAAATAGTAATACCTCTATTTAAAATTTAAATTATGGACATTAACTATACTATCACAATATAAAATTTAAAGATTTTCTTTCATACATAGAAAAATATTATATTAGTTTTAGGAATTGTAAAATAAGAGCGACTGCATAGTTAATATCAGTCAAACATAAAGGTCCCTAAAGCTTAACAAAATTACTTTTAGAAAACTTCACTATTTTCAATTTCATTCTTGACAAGACTCATTTGAATACCCTTCTAACTTTTAAAGATGACCTTTCTTGGTCATTTC
Organism: Rhaphigaster nebulosa; assembly: GCA_948150685.1. NCBI lineage: Eukaryota > Metazoa > Arthropoda > Insecta > Hemiptera > Pentatomidae > Rhaphigaster > Rhaphigaster nebulosa. The sequence continues at coordinate 68,442,693 of OX411307.1, read as the reverse complement.
CTATTGGTACAGTACCCTCAACAAATGCAAATAGCCTTCTATTCTGTCTAAATGCACGTGTACATACTCATCTGCAAATGAAGTGGATCATTGAAATAACTGATATTAAAAATTTTAAATGTGACACCTGTTGATTGTTTACACCCACAATGGACAAATTTAAATGACATACACAGTAGAGCGTGGATAAATTCACAAAACATGAAATCACTTTTTGATTTGAATAATAACTAGGATAATAAGCAAAAACAAAACTCCTGTGTTTCTCATTCAACATTAAAATTCAGATAGGTGAATAGAAAAAATCGAACGATTTCCAGGAACATCTAAGGTTAATAGAAAACAATTATACATAGAACCACCTTTTAAATTCAAAGATTCGAGTTCAGAATCTTTACTAAAAAAAAAAATTAAAGGATTATTACTTTTAATCATAACATTTAATTTGCATATAAATGAGAGTTTATTTTACTACACTATCGTTTGTATTAATAAAAATTTAGCATAGAATAATCGAGAAACTAGAAACATGTTCATTCGGTAAAAATTATATCTGAAACAAAGACCTCAGTTTTTTATTTCTTATTACTTTACTATTTTTTTTATTTTTTATATAAAATTATATTTTCTTGTTAATTTACGAGTGTTCACTTTCATTAACTTAGTTAATTATTTTAAGAACTTTTACTATGGTAGTTTTAAAATGTTATAAGTACAAAATATAAAAAATTGGAATACAAATATATATTATTAATAAATTATTTTATTTATTAGTAAACATCTATCAAAAAAATATGGGTTGATCCATATTGATTGAGTTCATCCAGCAGTCTTATTTAAAAAAAAAAATCCAACAAATTTAATTCTATATAAAATGAATCAAACTATTAAATAGGTTATTGTGAAGAATAATTCTTTCTTTAATTATTTCATTATATAAAATAATCAAAACAATGTCATTAACGTTTTGAGCTTCTGCTCCATCTTCACGATATTTTACTAATCTGACCTTTTTAATTATTTATTATTTTAAATTAAGTTATTAATCCAATTTGTCACTTTATCCATATTATTATTTCGTTATTTTATTTACAATAATTAAATAATTCTGAGGTCGAATTAAAATAATGTTAATAAGTATTGTCTAGCTCTGTATCAATTTCATTGTCAAACTGTATACTGCATTGATGTAACTGACAAAATAAAGGAAAAACTGACGAGTCTGGATGAAAACCTGAGGAGCGGCCACATATGGTCAGTTTTATAAACTGGCGAGTTTTTTCATCCGGCCAGCCTTCAGAAAGCCGGACCGGCTAACTGATCGTGTATGGGCCGCATAAGGATTTCAGGACGGGGTACCCTTCCACAGACTGTATGAATTAAAACCCTCTCGAAGGATCCCACATGATAGCTCCTAGACCCCACAGATATTTAAAAGAAGTATGACTCTGAAAAGATATCTTTAAGAAGCAATTCATGTTCAAGGTAGACCAACAACGTACTAATTTCATTTTTTTGGTACTAATACAAAAAAAAAATCTAAATAAAAGTATTTCAAAAATTAATATTTGTTTTTATAATCCGGATTCCGAAGAAAAAAAACGTTAAGGTTTTTTCGACAAAACCGTTTTATTCCAAAATTGTAAAAATTAAATATATTAAGGAAAAATCAATCATTAAAGTGTATTTTAAATGATCCACTTCATTTGAAAATGAGTATACTTATGCTGGTGCTTCTTTTAAACGTTTGTCATAGCTAATTAATTTGATTATTTACAATTACATTAAGGTAAAAGCAAATTTAAGGCTCAATAGCCTCAATTTGTTTAATCATATTCTTATTCAGAAGTAGTCATCCCAAAAGAAATAAAATGAAGCAAGCAAATAAAGAAGATGACACAAGGCTAAATAAAACCAAAATAGTCTAAATGTAATCATTATAATATTGTAAAACATCTTGAATATCAGGGTCCAAAAATACTGCTCAATAAGAGGAATAGTTCAACTAAATAATGATTATCTCATGATCCCATCAAGCTACATAAACCCTCTATAAACGTTGATACTGGCCACACAAACACAAGCGTTACTTCATAATTGCAATTTTTGAGCCTGGGAAAAAATAATTCACAAATATTAATATTTATTGTTGTTTATTGTAATTTAAAAATGTTCAATCTTTTATATATTTTTTTTCCTCTCCCTCCCAAGCTTTCGTCATGAATGATCGGAAGGGTACTTATGGCCTTGGAGGAGGGAGAAGAAGAGATATGTGCATTAATCTGTCAAGCCGGTTGGATTCAACCCATATTTTAAGTTTATAGATGAGGGTTAATAAAAAATATTTTCTTGAAGATTGGAATCTAAAAGTGAATTTCAGAAAGGTATAAAACAAAAACTTACTGAACAGATGTATCAGGAGAGTTATTGTAAATAAAGCAGTCGTCTTCAATTATAGTTGTTGTTGAATCAGCTAATCCACTGTTATCATTCCTAAAAAATCATTATATAATTAAATAATTTTCAGTATGTATACCACAATAAGATACAAGACAAAAATTAAAAGACAAGTGAATTATGTTATTAAAAGGCTGACAATCAACTATTCTCAATTCAGTCCAATGCAACAAAAAATAACTAATAAACATTATTATTACAACTGATTTAACAATTTTTAATAGCCATGTATGCTCATTACTAAATTTCCAGTTTCCTAAATGATGAAATGAAGTATCTTATAGTTTTACTTCCTAAAAATATGACTAAATGTGAGGTTAGAGATATTTACCAAATGAGATAATTTGTAAACAAATAAGGCTACACTCACATGTGAAGCTTTATTAGTCCAAGAACCGAGGAAAAATTTGGTGGCTTATTCTAAGAAAACCTTTAGTCATATATCTATATAATGTCCTTCCTCAGTATTCAATTTGCACTTGTCTGCCAACTCAAAGCGGGCAAGTTTCAAAATGGCGGCCAAATAAACTCGAGATTTAAGGACATTTTTCTTTTTTCACCTATAATTTCAGAGTCTAATGAGTACGACAACATAACAATTTGGTTAAATGGTGTGGTCGAAAACCATAACCGTGATTTTGTCAAAAAGAGAGATAGAGTACTATATACGAGCCTGCAGCTTAGAAATGAGTACTCGTAAGTTGGCCCTACACGATCGGTTTTTTATTCATCTGAACCGTCGGTTTGAACAATGGAAAATGGAGGGGGAGAGGGTTGCAAAATCGTCGGTTTGGCAAGAATGATAATCCTATACATGATCAGTTTTTTCATCCATCTGAACCATCTATCTACTCTTTTTAATTGAGTTGATTCATTTATTTGATTGATCTTTTGTTTAATTGATTTATTTTTAATTTATATAGAATAATCAAAATCTAATTATTACTCATTTAAATTTCCATCCCGACCAATGTTCATACATTGAGGAAAGTAAATAATTAATGATAAAAAAATAAGTAATAATTATTGTTTGAAGTTAGCGAAATTGACAGGTCATCTTTGAGGAGATGATTTCTAAAAAAATAAATTTATTTAAAGCTTATATCTGAAATGTTTAATTGATGCTTTATGGATTTGGTTTGCTGAGAACATTATTGATACAATTTTGACAATTTATCGTATTTACAGAAATTATAAATTTTTCCAATGGAAAAAATAAATGACAAATAAGATAACTTGAAGCACATTTTACGCTTTTTCCTAAATAATGGCCTACAAATATATGCAATGTATAAAAACGGGACTTCAGATTTTCTGATCTATTTAACACTGATTGGATTTGGTCGATCAAATTGTATTAAAGTATTTTAGTACCATACACCCTCTACCACAGTGAAAAAAAAATAATGACCAAATGTTAACAATAAAAATTTGTATGTTACTTTGACATTTTTTTTTCTTTTTAACTGATATTCGAAATTATATTGTCATTCAATAATTTTGCAGGCATTTCCAAATTTATAAAATATAGTAGGTGTAATAAAACTGAAAATAAAGCCTAATTCTTAAACTATTTTTTTTTTTCCTTCGGATAAGTGCCTAATAGTCTCAGTTAGGAGAAGAGTGGTGGTAATGTATTCAGTTATGTATACACTTTTATTCACAGACAATAATTTTTTTGTTGGCTTTAGACAAAATAATAGGCAAAAACAAAATTTAAATTAACTAGTTATATTAGGCTTTATTTCACTTACTATATTTTAGAAACGTGGAAATGTCTGTAAAATTATTGAATAACAATTGTGATATAATTTCGATCATGTAAATATATCAGTTAAAAATATTATATATATATATATATATATATATATATATATATATATATATAAAATGGGGGTCGGGGTGGCCGAGCGGGTTAGCGCGCTTCCAAAAGTGCACCTACTCACAAACCCAAAGGTTGTGAGTTCGAATCCCGGCACCGGCACTACTTTAATTTAATTAAAGTAATAATTCAAGAAATTTATCACTCCTCCCCTGGGTATGTGAGGCCCGTCAGCCTACTGGAGGCTACTCACACAGACCGGGCGTAGAAGTGATGACCCTACCCCGTGTACCTTAATTGTGAATCGCGTTGTGGTTTTCCAGGACATAAAATAGCCGCCCAGAGATTTGGCCCATGGACGGTCTCCCTCGGGGAAAGAAATACAGGTCCTCGTGCACCTGCTTACTTCGAACAGCCATAATCCGTGGATCAATACCGATTCGTCACTGTCATTCTGAACCCGAGTGAGTTGGTGGGAAGGACACAGCCGAATTGGTTATGGAGCAATGGGCAGCCTGCCGCTGTACCATGGAAGTCCAAAATGCCTATATGAATTAATTAGGTAAATAAAGGGTTTATGATGTTTGACAGGTCATATATGAGGCAATTAATTTTAAATCAGGCTCAATCCGTTTTCAAAATTTTACAGGAGACACCAAAAGCATATGATGGTGTCCAGTTTGGTCCTAGATAATCCGTGTTTGATGTAGCTTTTGGCTAATACGACTTTGCTAGATGGTGTAGTGCATTGAGAACTAGAGAATAATAAAATAAAACCATTTTGTGAAAAAAGTGGATTGAGTCAGTTTTGAAACATATTGCTTTAAATATACTTCAGAATTTAATAACCAATTAAATCAAGATAGACCCTTTGAAAAAAAAAAATTATATAGATTATATTTGTTTATTTTGTGTTAATATAATTTAATTTTTAATGGACAAATTAACTGCACATAAAGAAATTTATTGTGAAATAATGCACTAATATGTTACAAACTAACTCCGTAGGTATGGTCATGGAACATTTTTATGGCAACAGTATGGGACTACTGTATGATGATTGTCCAATACAATGTTCCATAAATTGTCTCTAGGTGTGCACTAGGCTTTAGAGGACTGAATGTCTCAAAATAAAGATTATTTTTTCATTCATTCATATTCAGCAATATGAATTCAAGAAAATTATAGAAAAAAACATATCTGGGTAATAATGTGAATGAAGAAGGACCTATGTCTGGCCACTCCGTGGGATTATCCCCACCCATTGTAGTCTTCTTCAGAGCTCAGTCTGCTCCCAGACATCGGTGAGGTAAGGCGTGTTTTTTAACTTGTCTGTAGTTATCGGTGTGCTGGTGCGAGTGAGTGCATGTGGGTGATTCCCGAGGGACACTAAGAGGCGAATCGGGAAAATGGCCGATAATACGGACCCGGAAAACAAAATGGCTTGTAAAACCGACAAACTCGTACGCTGGCGTGACCAGGACTTACACGTCTACGGACGTAGAGTCATATAAGGATACGGACGAGGAGATGGGGGCCGAGGAGAATCTGGGTCCAAAGGTCATCCCTCAAAATCAAAGAAGGCCGACCAGGCTAGAAAAATCTTAACCTGGGGCAAAATGGCGGAAAAGAGGCTCAAGGTAAGCCTTGCCAAGATTAGGTGGCCCCGAATACAGGTCAGAAAGGTCCCCAAACACTGGGAGGAAGGGACCCTGGAAAGATCCCACAGGTTAAGTGTGAGGAGAAGGAAAGGAGGGGGTGGATGAGACCCTGCTTCTCCATCCCAGTGAGAAGTGGACTCACGAGGAGTTGGGAGATGGAAACCCACCCATCCATTAGGCTGGCATTAATGGAGCTGACGGAGAAGGACGTCAGTGGAGGATGGTGGAGCCTCTCCATGAGAGACTACCTCGACCCCCCAAGACTATGGCTACCCGGCAAAGTCCTGCAGGAAGGAGATTGCATGCAGATGGTGCACGGGTACCAGGCACAAGGCAAGTGAGTGCCCGGTGAGGACCAGAGGAGCCGCCCCTTGCTGCAGGAACTGGAAAGCGAAGGGCAGAGGGGAAGGACCTCCAGCATTGTGTGGGCAGTAGGGAGTGTCCGATACACCTGGAGATGATGGAGGGGCTGTCGAAGAGGACCCGGTATGCGTAGACTGCAGATCCTGCAGGTCAACATGGGCCGAAGACGAATGTTCGCATATGAGTTATGTACTCTCGCCCGGAACGTTGACATCATGATCCAGGAGCCATGTAGTCGGAAGAATGTGGTCATTGGATTTGGTGTAGCGTCGAGGGTGGTCGCTCTGAGCAGTGGAGAGAGGAGACCCAGAGCGGCAATAGTGATTGTCAATCCTGCCCTCAACGTGAAAGAACTGAAGAACTTCACAACGGCAGATCAGGCAGCATGCTATGTAAGATGGAGCGGGATCACGTTCGCCCTCGTGTCCACGTACATGCCGCCGAGACCGGCTAACGCCAAGGATAATCTAGGTGCCGTGGAGGCTGTTGTGCAAAGTTATAGAAACGCGATAGTCTGTTCCGACACCAATTCGTGGAGCATGGCCTGGGGTTCAGTGCCCATAGACGCCAGAGGGAGAGCAGTAGAAGAGAGCCAGGCGAGGTGTCAGTTCATGAACGTTAATAAGCCCTCTGGCCCCACATTTGTTGGAGCGAGGGGTCAGAGCTGGATAGATGTGACACTCGCCACGGCTATAATGGCGAGGCGCAGTGTGGACTGGACCCTACGGTCTGACACGAGCTCTGACCACCGGGTCATTGCCTTCAGTGTGGTGAAGGAGGAAGGCGAGAACGCCCTAGAAGTGGAAAAGGGCTTCGTGACCCGATCGGTGGACTGGAGGGCCTTCTCCAGTGAACTGGAGGGTGTACTCGCAGATAGAGACTGGGAGGAGATGGTGCCGATGGAGGTGGAGTCAGGTATTGACCACAGGGTGCCAATGCTGACGGGCGCCATCACAGACGTGGTGAGTGCATTCCTCCGACGCCGAAGGGTCAGAGTATGTCTGGTCCCATGGTGGACTCCGGCCCTGACCGAACTGAAGAGGGAGTATTACAGGACAAGGTACCAGGAGTGCAGAGATGACGAGTCGAGACCTGCACTCCGCGAAGAGACTAAGCGTAGGTATAGGGTGTACCAAAACGGCGTGCCTCATTAGAAGAAAAGGTCCTGGGACGAATTCATTGTTGAAGAAATGGAGAAGAACCCCTAGAGAATACCGTACAGGGTGGCATTGGGCAAGGTGAAGCCTCTCACGATGATGGCTTCCACTAGAGTAGGAGGAGCCCAGGTAACCACCCTGGAGGAAGCGGCATCGATGTACGCAGATTTTACATACCCCAGGGATGACCCGTCCCAGGACAGCGAGATAGACACCATGGTGAGACGCACCACGGTATACACACCAGGCACCGACCTATGCCCACCATGGGACCTTCGTCTGGCGGTGGAGAAGCAGAGGATCGAGAGAGCTCCGGGACTGGACGGAATAGAAGCTGCGGTCCTCAGGAATAGTGCCCCGTACGTTGAGGAGGAGCTCCTCCAGATATTCAATGATTGTTTGGAGAGGGGTCACTTTCCAAGCAAGTGGAGGACCGCAGACTTGAGACTGCTCTACAAGGGAGGAGGGAAGGACAAAGAATCGCCTAAGGCGTACAGGACGATATGCCTTCTCCCTGTCATCAGCAAAGTCCTGGAGCATCTGATAGTCACTCGACTTTGCCCGATCCTCAGTGCAGCAAGACATCCACAGCAATTCGGCTCGACCCGAGGCAAGGGAACCACAGATGCTGAGAAAGCGTAGGGACGTGGAGGAGAGGGCGGAGAAATATGTCATGTTGGTGCTCTTCGACATATCCTCCGCCTTCGACAGTGTATCGTGGTCCTACGTGCTCCAGCGGCTGCAGGAGTTCGACACCCCCAGCAATTTGTACTCCCTCATTAGTAGTTACCTCAGTAACAGGAGCGTGAAGATCAGAGGTAGCTACTACGAGGTAGAGCGGAGGATAGAGAGAGGCCGTCCGCAGAGCTCTGTCTTGGGTCCGGCCATGTGGAAGCTTGTCTTCGACCAGCTGCTGGGGGAATTGGAGAAAAGAGGGTTCCTTGCTGCGGCCTACGTCGACGACCTGGCGGTCATAGTGGCCGAAGATAGCAGAGTCAGAATAAAAACACAGGCAGAGAGGTGCGCCAGTCTTGTGTCGGAATGGTGCGTGAGGAGGAAGCTGATCATGGCCGCAGCCAAGACCCAGGCCATGCTCGCAAGAGGCTCCACAGACAAGGTTCACCCTATCATACTGGACATAGATGGCCAGAGAGGATTGGTGAGGACCTGACGTACTTAGGGAGTGAAGATGAGGAGAAGATTCGACGTCACCCCTCACCTAGACTACCTGAAGGATAGGGTGACCCGGTCTATAAATGGCTTGTACAGGATTGGGGGTGCGTTCTGGGGCATCAGATACCAACTACAATGACCATTTACAAGGGGGTGGTCATGGGTATCTTGAGGTACGCATCCCCAGCATGGAGCCAACACCTCATGCAGTTGCAGAGGAAGAGACTGGCTCTGCTTAGGGTCACTAAGACATACAGAACGGTGTCGCATGAGACGGTGCAGGTGCTAGCTGGAGCGATGCCCCTGGACCTCGTCCTCAAGGAGGACAGAATAAAGTATAATGTGAAGAGGCAGGGGCTCGACACGCTACCTGAGGGACTCCGTACCAGAGTCGGCGAGACCCCCAACCAATGGAAGAAGATATTGAGGGAGGATACCATCGAGGAGTGGAATGGACGGTGGGTAGGGAGTCAGAAGGGAGCTACCCTAAGGAAGTTCTTCCCCACCGTCCAAGAAAGGCTGAAGGCGAGACGGGTCCTCCCTGATTACTGAGTCTCGCATGGAGGTTTCCAGGGGAAACTACAGGAACATGGAAAGGACATAGACCCCCAGTGCCCCACCTATAGAGTCCCTGAGACTGCAGAGCACATGATCGTGTCCTGCATTGCACTTCGCCTGTCTGATAGAGGAGAGGTGTACTCCTTCTTCAAGTACTTCGTATACCGGTGGAAGGAGGTGGTGGGCCCTGAGCACTTTATCCTGGGAAGGGCCAGACCACCCGAACCTCATGATGGTTGATGCACCCTGGAGGAGATGGGATCCGGACGGATGCAGCGGACCGGGAAGGCTGGACCGGCTTCCGGACGGATGCAGCTTAAGACGGGATCCGGACGGATACAGTGGACCAGGAGGACTGGACCGGTATCCCGACGGATGGAGCTGAAGATGGGAACCGGACGGATGCGGCTGACCAAGAGGGCTGGACGGAACCGGGAGGATCCGGACAGATGGAGAGCGTCAGGAGGGCTGGACGGAACCGGGAGGATCCGGACAGATGGAGAGCGTCAGGAGGGCTGGACGGAACCGGGAGGATCCGGACAGATGGAGAGCGTCAGGAGGGCTGGACGGAACCGGGAGGATCCGGACAGATGGAGAGCGTCAGGAGGGCTGGACGGAACCGGGAGGATCCGGAGAGATGGAGAGCGTCAGGAGGGCTGGACGGAACCGGGAGGATCCGGACAGATGGAGAGCGTCAGGAGGGCTGGACGGAACCGGGAGGATCCGGACAGATGGAGAGCGTCAGGAGGGCTGGACGGAACCGGGAGGATCCGGACAGATGGAGAGCGTTAGGAGGGCTAGCCACGCCACCCGGCAGAGGATAAGGTGCAGCCCTAAGGTGTGCAAACGCGCACCGGGCTGCACCACAGTAGCAGGGTTCATTGTACCCAAAAATATACTATCCTCACTGTAAAATGTATAATAAGATATTTAATAAATGAGTAGTTTATTGGTAGCAGTGGCATACGTTTACCCCAGCATAATACTGCCGCCACGACCCCATATGACCGAAAGGTCAGGTAGGGGGAATAAAAAAAATAAGGGTAAATATTTATATAAACTTATGAAAACATGGCAAAATAGTTTAAAAATAATAAAATGATATATTAAAAGATTAAAGTAATATGAATCAAAACAAAAATATTCAACATATCAATATAAATATTAATGAAACTCACGCATTAGTTCTGGAATGATTTGTATTCATATGACATCCACAAGAGGAATTGGATCCAGATCCCCTAAAACTGCCAGTTCCAGTAACAAACTGCCAGCTGAGAATTAAAAAAAAAAGTAATGAATTAAGGTAATTCATTCCAATAATAGACATAATGACTACAGAAATATACTAACTTAATGAAGTAAATTATTCATGTTAGGACATGAATATTAAGACAGAGAACCATCTCAAATAAAAAAACATATCAGAGTAAAGTAGCTTACATAGAGTCATCAACTTACATACGATACCATATCAAATAACAATTCAATACCAGTATAAGTTAATGCTAATAAAAAACAATCCTTGAGCAATTGTTTATATTATAATTAAGCTTTCATACTGAAGTGCTTCTATTTAAGGTTTAACATAAAGACTTCAAATAAGCATAACAAATCAGACAAATCAGGTCATTTGTTTGCTATACAATGCTTTTTGACTTAAAAGAACTTCAGTGAAATATCTTAAAATAAAATCGCCAACCTTCAAAAAACCTGTGATATTATCTATTGTGACACTCATAAGCCTCTTTCATATTTTTCTTCATCGTTAAAAAATGTATATATGCATTCCTGTTATCTATGACATACTGCTATTAAATTTATAATTTAGTGGAGTCTCATTTATACAAATATCAGAGGGGCACTGAAAATTCTTCGTAATAGTAAATTTTTTTTTCTTTTTTAAATAAAGAACAATTCTTAGCAAAAAAAAGACATGTAAAAAAAAAAAAAAAAGACTCTTACAAGACTTACACATAAAAAAACTCACTTTTACACCAAACAATATAAAATCTTACAAAAAAGAATTTAAAAATATTATGCAGGTATATATATTAAGAAGAACAGAACTCGAAATCCTCAAATAAAAAACAAGAAAATAACATGAAAATTTGATAATAGTATTTTTTCCACAAGCAACATAGTGTAAAACTCGTTCACAATCAACTAAAATATCCAAATCTATTTCATTTACGTCTTTAGACGAAACACACCACTACATCGAATGCAGCTACCATTTGGGCAAATGCTGGTGCTGCTGGATTTTTATCTAAACATTGGGAACCAGAATTGTCTAAGATTCATTTCGGCTTTTTCCAGGATGACTTCAGCTACAATTTCCTAGTCACTTTGGGATGCGAAGACAGCCAGGTTGTTGTCCAATTCTACAAAATGTTCATAAGTTACTCCTGCAGATCCATGAAAATTGGATCACTCAGAAGATTCTGCCGCGGCTGTTAATTTTCTCATCAACAGACTTCAGAGAGTGGGAGAATTTCATGAACTGAAGGGGATGAGTCACTGACACACAGTGGAACAGACCGAAAACACCAAAAGTCCCAAAATGATTCACGGAAACCCACGTGGAAGCGAACACCTCCTCCAGTCATCTACAAGCAAGAAACATTTCATTGAAAAGCCATGATTTCTTCGTACAACTGAATATTTTGTGTAACTGAATATTGAATAAGTGAATAATTAATTGCATAGGACTAAATGGAGTTTCGCTGGGGAATGAGAATTTCTTGAAAATTGGTTGGTACCAGTCACTGGTCGCCCGAGGATGATCCTTAGAACTCAACACCACCATCCATCATTTTGTTTCAAAATTATATATTTTAAAAATTTGATTGAGATTAGCACCCTCGGGAGACATCAAACCAAAAAAGTGCCCGATATGAATTTGTCTTAAAATTTAATTTCCTATCAGAACCCCATTCCATTGGAAATTTAAGATTTAAAGTTGCTGGAGGAATAATCCGGTAGGTTAAAAAGTCAGCAATATACCTCAAACTAACTTTAGGTAACCCAATTGGGATTCCCCAAAATTTCATTCTAATATCCTAAACATTATAGAATTTGCATATCTATATGACTTCTTATTTTCCATATAATGTTTTGTGAATTGTTTATTATATTCTTTTGGTTAATTATTTTCAATAATAAACTTTTGTAATCGATCAAGAAACATGTTTTTCTTTCTCCACCTCTTCATCGTTCCCTTTTCCCCGATCCATCATACCTGCAGGTCAGACACTTGGATGGATCTGTACATCATTGACTCTGCACAGAACCTCTTTTCCTCACTCCAGTTGCCGATTTCTTTTATATCCTCTCATGACCTAATTTAAATATCATTTAATATCGAAACTCCTCCAATCCCACCAAAAACCATTACTTTCCGTAACCTGGATGCCCTCACTCGTGAAAATATCTTATCTAATCTGCAAAACCTAGACTGGAATAGAGTATATTCCTGTTCCTCTATTGACTCCATTGATGGCATTCTCACTTTCAATCTTCTCAAACATCCTTAATATGCCCCCCCCCTCAAAACCTCTACTTTCCGTCACAGGCCTGCACCTAGGATGTGTCATAAAATTAAGGATCTACAGAAAAGGCGTGATGCCCGTAGGTGCTTTAGACGTACTAGACTAGCAGACGATTACCAAGCGTTTATGGTGCTCTGCAATATGGCACAAACAAAGATCCGTCGTGCCAAATCTACCTACTTTCATGAAACCCTTTCCTCAGCTCTTGACTACAAATCAAAATGGCTACTCCTTCGCAAACTTTCTCTTTATCCTTCTAGATCCCTTCCCTCACTAGTCTTTCCAGTTTCACCAAACGACTTAAACTCACACTTTATACATGCTACCAATCCACCCCTTCTTGCTTTCTCTCTGGAACATCTTTTAACGATAAAGAATTTTATTTTTCCTATATATCCCCCGCAGACCTTTTATCAGCCGTAATGAAGTCATATACGAATTTCTCTGGTCCAGATGGCCAGATACATTTTCTGCCTGCTAGCACCTACTCCAATAGGGGATTTCCCTGGCTCATTTACATAATCTTCTGTTAATAATGTTTACCTTTACAATGTTTACCGTTTATTTGTTATAATGCTTACTTGTTTATATTTTATTAATCCTTTCATGATATCAGAGTGAAACATAAACAAAACCACGTTCTAATCTTCTAGATATTTTTTGCACTCTGATCGTATTAACAACATTTAATTTTACCTGTAAGTAAACAGGCTGAGCATACGCCGCCATTTTATTTTTCTTACACTGTCATTTTGTTTTTCCTGTTTTGCATTTTTTCAAGAATTTGCAGAAATTACTTATTTTTTGACGATCTCTACTATCCCTGATATGGTTTGTAAAAAAGTTCTATCATTAAGATTATGGGCAAATTCTGTGTCTTTTAAATAGGAAATAGATGGCTAATTGCTAGGACCATAAGAATGAAATATTATTTTAAAAAAGAAGAGCGTTTCGTGGCTTTTAGGCTGCAGAAAATTTAGCTATGATAAATTTTGTGGGAAAAACTTATTTTCACCACCTTGCTATCCATATCAACTAGTTAAAACAATAAAACGTTCTACCCCACCTTTTAAAAGATAAATCTACATCTAAATAAATCTTGACTGGACGGCATATAGTATACATGTTCATAAAATAAATTTTTTATACATAGATAATTGTTTTTTATTCTTTAGGCTTTCTATTGTGTAGGTTATTGAACATTATTCGTACAGAAATGTTGAAAGATGTAAGTTACTAGGAAAAAAACTGCATTGTTCAACATTTTGAAACAAATTTAGAAACTTTGAAAGGCTATATCTGGGTACGCATTCCGTTAAAAAAAAAAAACACGTAAATTTATAATAATAAAAGGCTTAGCGAACCCGAAAGTTCAATGCCGATACTACCAATCGCTGTCTACAAACCTCGGTCCACCGACTACCATCCAAATCCAAACCCTTAAGATCACTCTTAATGCTATCCTCCCACCTACGTTTTGGTCTATCCTTCGGATGTTTGCCAGTCGGCTCAGCCTTTGTTAACCTTCGTTACTGAGCCCAACAACTTTACAAGCCCATTTCAACCGCAGCAATATCGCTTCGATTATATTAACTTGTCTGTATCTTGATGATCCTCGTCTAAAGATTCTAAGGTCTAATCTATTCTTGACAATTGATTTCTAATTGAAGGGATTTTCAATTTATCCAGATCAAAATTTTTGCAAAAAATACGGTTTTCTTTTCTGTTTTTTGTATTAAGTTTTGTCGAAGTTTCACGATTACTAAATTTTTTCATCTTTGTTGTACCAAGACATGATCAATTTGATTTTGTGTTTGTGAATCTGGTGATGTCCATGTATACTTATGAATATCCTTATGTGGGTTCATTTGAATTTTAATATCACACTTATACCTGTAAATTTTAGATCTGCTGTGGATTATGGAAATTTTTAAGACAATTCGTCTAAGGTTAATCAACAAAAATATAAAAAAGTTTCAAAATAATGATTCCTGCAACATATATATACGGAAATTTACTTTAGTGCATCCACTAGTTTATTTTTTATCCATTCTAGATATTTTTTAAAATTTATTTTAGTAATTTTTAATGTTTTTAGTTGTTCTTTTTATCGATTTGAGCATTTTTTAAGCAATTTTTGTTTTTCGTAAGTGATTTTAGTTGTGTTTTTTTTTATTAATCTCGGAGTTTTTGTTTTATCCTTTTTAGATATTTTTTTATAACTTATTTTTAATGATTTTAATTGCTTTTTTTTAAATCGATTTTAGCACTTTTTAAGCAATTTTTGTGTTTTTCATAAGTGATGTTAATTGTTTTTTTTTTAAAAGTAATTTTGGTGTTTTTTTATCCTTCTCTTCTCTCTTTTTTTATAATTCTCTCCCTCCTAAAATCCGACATGCCCCTTTCTTGGCCACATTTAAAACCCTCCTTTTCCAATTTCTACTCAAAACCCAGTCGGACGCTGGCTACTCATAGCATTATACTGTAATGCATCAGTTTTCACTGTGTATGTTTTATGTACATTTCATTCCATTGTTCATGTATTTGTTGTTTCCTTTGTAAATCTCAAGGATTCTTTTCTTTTCATTTATGAATTATTTTCTCTACGACATTTACAATTTGTTAATTTTGTATAAATGTTTTGTATATTGATTCTCTTTCTTTCTTTATTTTTTTCTATGTGCTTATTTTATTTTATTTTTTCTGTATCATATTACAATGTAAATTTATGTATATATATATTTTTCTCATTATGTGATGTAAATAATTATTTTAATGATAAAGTTTTGTTAAACGGATGAATGTAATTTTCTTTTCTCAATCTCTTTGTTATTTTTTATTAGTACAGTGGAGCGTCGATTATCCGAACGTCAGATTATCGGAACGTTTTTTTTTTTTTTTTTTTTTATGTGAGTTATTCTAATTAATTTGATCATGATATTTTATATGCCACAGCATTAATTTTGATAAAGCTTTGATTAGACACACTTTGATTATTTTTTTGCATACACGTAAATACATATTTTTGTTCATTTCGTTATGTACATGTGACTAAGTTAAATAATTTATATGCACTTTGACACTGGTTTTTTCACTATGCACATACATACTATATTTATATAAATAAACAAACATGTTTTTTTTACAAAGTTGTTGTTTTAGATCTTCCTTTTCCTTATTATATATAAAAAAATAAAAAGTAAATTAATTTATATATATAAATAAATAAATAAATATATATATATATATATATATATATATATATATATATATATATATATATATATATATATATATATATATATATATGTAGTGTGTGCGAGTACGTGAATTTCGATTATCCGAACCACCACTGACAACATTAGTTCGGATAATCGACGCTCTACTGTACTTGTTTATATTGCTTTATAAGAATTCTTCTTTCTTTTATATTATTTATGATTCTTATTTGTTTATTTCAATGCAAGCCAGTTTATTTTTTGTTTATTTCAATGCAAGCCAGTTTATTTTTTGTTTGTACAACATAGTTATTCTTAAGGGGCTTCGTCCCAGAATAAAGTTTTATTGTAGTCTGTTTCTACATATTATAATCCATAACATTTATAGTGAACTTTTTAAAATATTCTTTTATAAGGTAATGTGGGGTAAGTGCGTAATCGTCTCATTAAATCTAAATCCTGAACTTGTTAGAACTACCCTTTTGGGAGGAAGCATAAAGTTTAAACACTGATGTATCACAAATCAGCCACGGATCTCTATTGTAGAAGTGTGCACTACCCCTGCAATCATACTTTGCCAGGATAACTCCAGACTAGCGCATTGAAATAAAACTTCTTCTTCACAATATATCTATTCAATTATGTTCCACATTTCACTTTCTGTCACTGAAGGTTTAAAATATGAATCTCAGACAAGTTTTTACTTTTAGATTATTATGTCAAACTTCGGAAATAAAATATTCTGCACTTTCCCCACAACTGCTACTGCTTGAATAATGAGTCTTCCAGATACCTTGTAGGCACCTACTCCTTAAGGCAGGGGTAATTGCGTACTAAGTACTACTAAATTGAGTTATCAACCTCATCAAAATGGACGTGGCTGAAACGTGTGTTTTAATGTAACACTGAAACATAATTGTCTAAGGAACATTTAAAAAAAAAAAGAAAAGAAAACCTAGCTTCAAAAATAAAAATTTTGCAGTCTTTTAAAGTTAAACTTTGTAGAATTTAGAGCGCACTCACCCCATATCACCTTACCAAATTTTATTAACACTTTTAGTGCCAAATGACAATCGTTACTCATAACATTTGCGAAAAGAGCCAACTATAAACGATATATGATATGTTATATATAAATAGTGTACGTGATGACATCTTAATATTCGCAATGTGAGAGAATTCTATCTCAAAATAAATTAATTAGGCCATATTAACGTTAATAATTTGGCATTGTTCGCATATGTACAATACTTTCGGTCGGTACTAAAAGGGTTGAAAATTTATAGTTTGAACAGAAACTTTCACATCTTAATTCTATTACACTTCTTTCTTCTCGCCCAGGAGAAAATTCTAGTTCAGGAACACGGTTTTGAAAAAGGGAATGGATAACGATGCATTCCTTAGAAGAATAAGGAATGCACAGTTAGCACCTATACCTATGTATACATAGTAGTACCTGTGCAAGGGTACAGGTAGTTAACTTGTAGGGAGTTTTATTACAAATTTACAATTTTAAGATTTTGATAAAAAATAGATTTCTTAGAATGTTCCGTTGCATGAGTGTTGCAGGATAGTATAATCTATTCCCAGCTGATGTCGAATACACTTCAACAAGTTTATTTAATTGAAATCATACAATAAATGATAAAATGTTCATATTTAAAAAGGAAAACTAATTTTGAGACTAAAAAATTCAGCACTGAGAAAAAGTTCATGCTTGCCCACATCGCAGTCAATGTGGTCATTGTGAATAAATACAAACTTTCTTACCTGCCAGTGCTTAAAGAACTTGTAGATTCATTCCTGGTCCTAACATTTGCTGTTTTGGTTGGGACAGCAACTGGACTGGTACGACTACCCACATTTCTCGAATACAAATTACTTGATTTCATATCCTGACTCGAATTAGAACTTCTGTGGTCACAACTTGAAGATGATGAGGTTTCAATGCTACTGTCAATATTTCCATTCATGAAAGTGTGACTATTAGGTGATGAATTATCAGAAAGTTCATTTGAAGCTGTAGAATGTAGAGAATCAGCTTTTAAGTTATCACAATAACTCATGTTACTAATGGTGGAAACATTGGAGGTGGATAAACTGAAAATAAAAAAAAGAATTAAAACATATTTATAATGAGAGCAAGAATGCTTATTATACAAATTTTATACCAAAAAAATTAAACAAAATGAATTAACATAAAATGTGCATCTATGAGGGTAGGTTGAAAATTAATGCATGCATACTTGTAGAACATGAACAAAAAGAAATAACAAGATCGGGCAAAAAGTACATTAAAGCACAATTCTTAAGCTTCAAAATTATATATTTATTTTTCAACATAGTCACTGTTAAGACTAAAATATTTCTCCCAGCGTGTAACAAGTTTTTTCATCCTGTCACTGAAAAATTCTTCCGATTTCTCTTGAATCCAGGACTTGATAGCTGCTTTAACCTCATCGTCTGAGATGTATTGATTATCCTTAAGGTCTCTTTTGAGTAGAGAAAAAAAATAAAAATCACAAGGCACAAGATCGTGGTAGTAAGGAGGGTATGTAATCGGTTCAAACTTCAGATTTAGCAGAGCCTCTTCCGAAGAAAAAATGATGAAACCGACAAGTTCCTTGGATATTACAATATGGTTTGTGATTCACCAGTCATTTTGAATCAAATCGTCGAGTTTGCGATGTTTATCGTCTGTGCCAATGATCAGAGTCCACTGGAAAATCCATAATTGTTGATGAAACGCGCCGTCAACAATTATGGGTTTTCCAGGCTCATAACCATGAATTTTTTTTTACCCATCAATTAACAGTAGATCTATCAAGAGCATTATCAGCATAAACAACCTTTAAACGACGAATCTCAGTAGGAGTCACTTTTTCAGCAGTTAAAAATTTGATAACAGCACGCCGCTTAACTCGCATTGACATAGCACTAAATACGTATCCATACTTCCCCTGCTCAAAATACACTGGATGAACGCAAGGCCTTCAAACTGCGCATGCGTATAGAGCAGGAATCTTACTTCCACATGCTACCTGGCGCGCTTCTGACAGTCATTTCGTTCTTGTTCTACAAGCATGTGTGCATTACTTTTCAGCATGGGATCATATATAATGGGCAGTTGTATTTTGACCCTTAATAGAACATTATAAAAATAAAACACTCTAAAAGCCAATTACGATTGTGATGGTAAGTGATTCAGCATACCTTGTTTCTTTCAAGATATTTATGCGTAAAAGTTTTCATTAGTATTATATTTAAAAGAATTAGGTGATAAATATACCTTAATTCATCTGGATGAAAATAAACTGGTGGAACCTCTTGGCATTTGCTGCTAATAGAACTCCACGAAGAATTGAGGCTGGTATTTGATTCTTGAGAACTTACAGGTGCATCTGGCTCTAAAAGAAGTCCCTCTAGCTGTATTTCTGAATCAGTGCGCTTGACAGATCCATTCTTTTGTTTATTAGGCCATCTGGAAAAAGCAAAATTATAATTAATTATTTATATTTATAAATAGAGAAATGCAGAACTTATTTATTTATTTTCTCTCATCAAAATTGTCTTTTCTATTAAGCCCAATATACATTAACAGCAAGCTAACTTGCGCGAGGGACCATTACGGGCCCTGGGACTTCACACTGTCTTATGTACTTTTACATTCTCTCTAGCCTAGAGGACCGCGTTTCTGTTGTTATTTCTTTAGTCAGGGACCGCATTGGTCCTGATGAATAGCGTAATGCTCTTAGTCCGTAGAATTTTCTTTTTTTAATATTTTTTTTCGGTTGGTTTACTATTTTTTTTAAATGTAATATTACATTATCTTGTTAATTTACGTCTATGTTGGTTTTCATTTAATTAGTTATTATTTTATGAAATTTTACTATCATTGTTTTATAATGTTTTAAGTACACATATATAACAAAGTTAGTATCATTTCGATATTGGAACAAAATCATACAGTAAAGTCCCTTTCCAGCAGAGCAACGCAAAGAAAAAAGTTAAAATTCATAAGTTAAAATAAATTAAGGCCTAATATGGCTTCAAAATTAATGAAAAGACACATAGTTAATCAGATGGTTAGGTTTATGATAACAAATTTGGCATCCAAACTTTTGGAAATTAAAAATGGTGGAGGTTAGGATGGTTAAGCTTAGAGACTAATTCTAAAGCACCCACAAAAATTTTAAAATGTAAGAATAGAATACTTCATATCAATCAACTATAAATAAGGATAGTTGCTACAACTGGTGTTGTAAAAAATGATTTAGAATAATGAATAAAAAGTAAAGCAAACAAAATTTATTTGTGAATTCCTAATTCGGGATAACATTTTTAATACTTTTTAAATGTAAAGAAATGAATTGAAAATAAAACAGAAAAATTAAATTAAAAAACATTTGGTATATTTTATCACAAACAATTTTGGCAATGCATGATGGGGAGAAACAATTTAATAGTTGTCTGTCACATATTGATGCGAAAAATGAACTCTAAAGCCCCCTCTCTTACACAGTCAATATTATTAAGTCAATATAATTGAAAATGCACTTTACACGAGTCAGTATCATGCAGTTACGACCTTAGCCTTAACCTGGAGGTGTTAAATGCCTGCTCAAAAGAACTGGTATTATTTATTTGTTTAGAGATATTTCTATATTATAATGCTAACGGGTTATTGGATTATTAAAAAAGAACCGGTTATAATTGTGTCAAAAAACAAAATTAAAAATGGTTTTCAGTTACACCAACTGTTTATTCCCACCTCCATTGCCAATGACTAATGTAATACTGCTCAACCCCTTTACACAAGCAATAATATTGACACTCCTTCAATAATATTGATAGAACTTGAAAAAAAAAAAGATAATCAAATAAATTTTATTTCAGCCAATTTTATTGAAGTCAATATTATTGTTACAATATACCCCTCAGATGGTCAATATATTGACAAAATTCGAAATTGACCGTGTAGGGGAGAACGATTTAACTGAGAGGAATGATTTAAAAAATATCCAGCTGCAAATAGTTCTTAGTAAATTACTGAACTAAATGAGAGAAGAGTGAGAGACACTGGCAAATCAGAAAACTGAATAACTGTACTGATATTTAACTATATCAGGCTTTGCCTTGAGGCACAAGAAAGGAAGGTGTATGAAATATCTTGATGTGCAAAGAGAGGAAGGCTGAGGGTTTGTTGGCCAGATCATGTAAAAAAAGAAGGAAACTGAAAATGATAAATTTTCGGAAAATAAATCATGAATCAGTAATAAAAATTGTATTACCTATATAACTTAATCTTAAGTATCAATATTTGATATCAAAGGTATTCAACAGGAGGATATAGTACAAAATACGCCCGAACCTCTGTATATTGAAAATCTCTATTTATTGAACTTTTTTTAGGAACCTTTAATTTTTATTAGAAAAAAGTTTTCTGTATATCGAATAAAATGTCTATATCAAACAAAAAAATCCCATTTAAAAAAATATAAAGTTTGATGGTCATCAAAAAGAACTCTTTTTTTAAGTTCACGTACATAAGAATGGGTAATAATTAAATAAGAAAAAAATAAATGTTCCACTGGTTTGCAAATCAACAGAAATTCAAGGAAGATCTTGTTTCAGAAGAAGCACAGAAGTGCCTAAATTCTCTGAATCTCTATCCTTAAATAGAGTGAAATTTTCATTTTAAATTTAGTTTAATTAATTTGTATGTATGTTTGCAGTTTTTTAAAATATGTCCTTATTAAATTATAAATGTACATTTGTAAAAAATCATAAAAAAAAATTACAACCACAGATGTAATTAGTACATTTTTTTCAAATAAGTGCCGTTCATCGTTCAGTTTTGTTTTTCTTAAACCCTAAAAAATTACCTTTGTTACATCATTAACCCCTAAAAATTGCCTTTCATACTCCTTTAATCCTAAAGTATAGCTGTAATTGTTTATAGCCTGAATAGGGTGAAAAATTGCAATCTTTCTATATATCGAATTTTTTTCAAGGAACCTTCATTTTCGATATATAGAAGTTCAACTGTATGTTGCAACGAACCTGTAAGACTTGATTATCAAGAAAACGCCTAGAGAGAGCCTCAGAGTTAGCCTAACAGAGTTTACCACACAAAAACAACAGTTAATAAACAAACAAACAAAAACTTAACTATTTTGAATATCATAAAATACTTGATAATTTTCTTAACAATAATCATACATTAATTCATTTTTATAAATATAACAGTAAAAATAAATCAATAAAATACTTTTTCTTACCTATTCACACTAAATTCTTCACCAATCATATACTTCAAGAAATAGAAACAGAAAAAGAAAATTTCTTCTCCTTTACTTAGCCGGTCTGCTAAATTATGTCCAAATAACATCCAGTCATATGCTATCGTAAAGTATAAAATTTGTGACGGAGAAAGGGATTGATGAATAGCTCCATCAGCCCACAAGGATAATCGTAAAAGTGAAATGAATAGTGGAGTGCGATCCCAGCCACTAATGCAATGAATAAGAGTTCCAACTGGTTTTTCAATTAAATAATGCAGAGCCAAACGCATATAATTTTGCGTCAATGTAATCAAATCCCAAATCTAAAAAATAAAAATAAAAACTATAACTTATTTATTGAAAAATGGAATAATTCAGATAATATATACTTGTATGGCATTTCCAAGTCAATTGTAATCTTTTCCAAATCAATTGTCACCTTTTCCATTTCAATTGTAACTTTTTCCATTTCAAATGTAACCCAACATGACATGAATTAATTCAATATTATTTATTTTATTATTGAAAAATAATTACATTAATGACCTGAAATAATTTTGGCATATTTTTTTTGTTTATTAGATAATTGATATTAAGTGCTAATTTCAAGAAGGTAGTTTAAATTTTTGAAATGTAATTGTTGTTTATTTATTTTTAAATGTTTATTATTTTTTATTTATTTAGTGGGGGAGGTTGGGTTTCATCGATTTGGTGATCGTTCATTAGGTTAAAGTTGTTAATGTCAAATTTACAACCGAAATTTTGTTCGGCCACGAGTATTTCTACTTAATTGTTATTTTCAAAATTCTTCGATATAGGTATTGTTTAGTAGGTTTTGAAATGCACATGCTCGATAAAAAATAAAAATTTGAAAAAAAGGAATCAGAACCCTTAAAAACCTTATCAAGCGATCTCTTTATCATAGAAAACTCCAACAGTAACGGAAATGCAACATGTGCATGTGCAATCCAAAATCAAACTTAAAAAATGGAATCAGAACTCTCGATAACCTAATATACAATCCCTTTATCATAGAAATCTTCAATAGCAAAGGAAAAGTGAAATGCGCATGCGCGATCCTAAGTCAAATTGAGGAAATGGAATCAGAACCCTTGAAAAACTAATAAGCGATCCCAATATCATAGAAAACTCCAACAGTAACAGAAATGCAAAACGCACTTGAGCGATTAAAAATCCGATCAAAAATATGGAATCAGAACCCTCAAAAATCTTATAAACAATAGCTTTATCAAAAACCCAACAGTAACGGAAAAGTGAAATGCGCATGCGCTATCGGAAATCCGATAGTGAATTCGGAAATAGCGTCCTTGAAAACCTACTAAACGATACCTATACTGAAGAATTTTGAAAACTAACAATTAAGTAGAAATACTCGTGGCCGAACAAAATTTCGGTAGTAAATTTGACATTAACAACTTCGAAAACCTAATGAACGATCACCAAATCGATGAAACCCACCCACCCCCACTAAATAAATAAAAAATAATAATCATTTAAAAATAAATAAACAATTTTATTTAAAAAATTTAAACTACCTTCTTGAAATTAGGACTTAATATCAATTATCTAATAAACGAAAAAATGTCGAAAGAATATGCCGAAATTATTTCAAGTCATTAATGTAATTAAAATAATTATTTTACAATAATAAAATAAATAATATTGAATTAATTCATGTCAGGTTGGGTTACAATTGAAATGGAAAAAGTTACATTTGAAATGGAAAAGGTTACAATTGAATTGGAAAAGGTGACTATTGATTTGGAAAGGGTTACAATTGAAATGGAAAAGGTTACAATTCACTTGGAAATACTATATAAAGAAAAGAAAATATTTTTAAAATAATGAATTTAAAAAAATATGCCTCATTTATAAAGAACTGAATGCAGCTTACCACACTATGTAAGAAGTGTCATTTTATTTGGACACTTCAAAGTTTTATGTTCTCCAAATACATGATCTACGATAATATGATTTTAAGTTACTGGTAACAATTATAGAAGATGATTTTGTTTAGTAACTGATTGGAACTAAAAATTTCAATGCAGAACTTAAAATATTCAAACTTGAATTTAAACTTATTAAAATTATTGATAGGTAAAAATGGTAATTTTTCAATAGTAAATAAATATACATTGTATAAAAGAATATTATATACATTTTCTCAAGATTCTGAAAAATAATTAATGAGTCTCCATGAAAACTTCTATAATAAGTAACAAATGAATACAAATTATCACCTTATAGTTTTCCCAATCGATTTTCAGTTGAGATGCAATATTATCATTAGGTATACCAATAGCTGCATCTACATGGCCTTGAGACCAGTCAAAAACCAGTCCTTGAGCAACATAGTCATTGTCTCGATATTCCTTGAAAAATTCACATCCTGGATAGGGAAGCGATATTATAGTAAAATCACTGTATCTGTTCTCTTTATCAACTTTTTCTGAAGAACTGACACTAAAATAAAATAAACAGTTAAAATTAATTTTCATTAGAGCTAAATTAAGAAGTAAACATTATTATCAAAAATCTATACTTAATCCAATGATTAAACAATAAGAAAATAAATTGTATCAAACATTGATACCAAATTGCTAAACATCTAAGCAAGCGTACTTTAAATTTTATAAATAGCAAGGGGATTTGTGCGAATAAAAATGATGAATGTCAATTTTAAAATAAACTTTTGCCAAACAAAACGGATACTTCAGGCATTCAAATATCCACCAATATACACGATAACAACCAATCAAACAAATGAATGAAATCTATTCTAGACTACAAATAATTAGATGATTTCAGCCACAGATGTGAGAGTAGTTAGAGAGCAGGAGTGTGGAACCGACTATTACTTTTTAAAATGTGAAATCATGTTCAATGGAAATGCTATTAATGCATTAATGCTATTAACTGAAATAGAAACAGAGCCTGTTCTGTTGAAAAACTAAAAGATGAATAAACAGAATGTCTATATCAAAGAAGAAGACTAAAAGGAAAATTTTCAACAGAAAGCCACTAACGTATAAAACAAAACAAAAAATAAATAATAAGAAGAAGAAACTAACATTTCTGAAAACTGCAATAGCTGAGGAAGAAAGCTTCTAAAGACAAAAATATATATCTATATTAAAATCAAGAAATAAAACTCCTAAGGAACATAGGGATGACAAACAGATGAGAGTAAAAACTATAATGAATAAAAACAATGTGGTTTCATTTATTGATGCGTGGATAGCCAAAATGGATAGCAACTTGCAAAATAAAAGATCAATCAAGAATTTTTAAACCAGAAGACTAATTAAGTGATTGATCTAAATAAGCAAAAAGACTGAAATGATTATATCTACAAACTAATTTAAGAATACCAAATTGAGATTATGAAAGAAATAATCCCACTGACATAAGAAAAAAAATTAAGAAACATAGCCTCCAATAAGTTTCCCTGGGCTTGACAAAGCACACTATAAAAATATGTATACAAATGTGAAATTTCCAGAGCCAGGAATATCTTCACTGAGTATATCAAAAATAATTTGAGATACCATAAAGGTGGAATGAATGAAAGATGAATATGAGCTGATACGAGAGAAAAATGATTGCTAGGTTTAAGGAAGGAGACGCTGTATTGCTGTATCTCTTCTGGAGGTAAAGGTTTCACCAGCAAACTGGCACCCAAGTATGAAGGGCCTCTTCATTTGCACAATGGAGATGCGAATGTATCTACAGCATAACTATGGAGATACGAAAGTATCTACAACATAAAAATGGAGATGCGAAAGTATCTACAATTTAAAAATGGAGATGCAAAAGTATCTACAACATAATAATGGAGATGCGAAAGTATCTACAACATAAGGACACCCTCTGGGAAGCCAGCCAGCCTTAGTCATACCTCTCAGATTAAACCTTTTGTGACATAGTTACTGTGTGAAAGGTCCCCGAAGGAGGAGTGGTGTAACCAAGAAGTTAGGTAGCAGGTTGCAATTTTCACCTCTCCTCCCCTATGACCTATAAACTCTAGCAGAGATGTTGCTCCGCTACTGGCTATGGGGAAAATAACTAGCTCCGTACCTGTATTACAATATCTTAAATATCTTCTTACTTAATACATGTATATCTTAAGTTTTTTTTCCCTTTTTTTTTTTACTTAAATAATGCATCCCAATAACCCATTCCTGATCTCAAACTAGCCACAGGTATAATATTATTTAAATTATTTACCAGATGAATTCAAGATTGTTTAAGTATTTTACCTATAAGGCAATAGCCTTCTATTCATTAATTTTTTCATTATACTAAATAACTTACTTGGGGTCATAGTACAAAGTAACAGTAATGGGAAGTTTTAGTAAACTATACAGCAGTATATTAAATGCAAGACTACTAAAAGAAAGAGATTAGATTAGTTTCGCACTTTCATTATTGGTCCACATTATGGAGGGGGTGGAAAAGGAGATGCACTAAGGTTTCTGTAAAACAAATATATGTTTTGAATACAGGCAATTAAGTATTACAAATGATCTTTAGGATAAGGGGATATCCACAATTTAATATAATAGTTTCATAAAAGGATGAAACAACAAGCAAAGAGATAAAGAAGTGGTGAGCAGAGAAATCATACAATTTGAACATTTTGATATTTTTTAATAACTAATATCAATGTAATAAATTTTTATAAACTTCCACTTCTGAGACATTACAAAATTAAAGAAATGGTGAAAGTATGTAACAGT
Source organism: Rhaphigaster nebulosa (assembly GCA_948150685.1). Taxonomy (NCBI): domain Eukaryota; kingdom Metazoa; phylum Arthropoda; class Insecta; order Hemiptera; family Pentatomidae; genus Rhaphigaster; species Rhaphigaster nebulosa. Next base: position 68,415,689 of record OX411307.1, on the reverse strand, counting down.
GTTACTTATATTAAAAAAAGAAGAGCATATTACTTGATATATATTATATAAAATTGTTTTCAAAACCTAAAATTCCTCTCAGGCTTTAATAAATGGCATAAATAAAAAAATTTCTTAATTCATTGTTTACCTTTTAACCCTCCGTCGATTGCTCTCCGTTTTGTAACATGACCAGTCGTGCCAAGTTCTAAGAAAGGGTGAGCCTCACACCATGATAATTTCATGTTTATTTCCTTATTTGCATGCATATTTTTTTCTTTTTATTAGATCTTTTTTCAGATCATTCAAACATTAATTTTTTGTAATAAGTATAAATTTGGAATAAATTCCATATCATAAGTGGAATTTAGCCTTTATTTCAAATAAGGAAATTTAAAATAAAATCCATGAGATTAAATTACACTCCATAAATTATTTCATTTAATGTACTACACAAATGAGAACAGTATTAACAACTAAAATGTTATAAGTTGCAGAATAACATATTTTATATAAACAATAATATTTTTGTAATGATATAATTTATTACCTTAGATAACCCTATCAATACATCAACTTTTATAATCAACTATATATGAAACCTTATATCTTTCACTATAAATCAATACTAGTAAATGCAAATTTTAATGTATAACACTTTATTTATAATAGCTATTTCACCACTATTTTATCCATTTTTCATTCACAAATGGCTATTCTACAAGTTGTACAGTTACAACAAAGATACAAAGATTTTTCAAGAAAATATTTCTTTTCTTAGGGGTTTCACTTAGGTGTAAAGAGAAGATTATCTGAGAATTGCTCCCTGAGATGTTCAATAATTGATAAAAGATTACCATTGGCTGTCTTTTAGTTATTTTTGATGTGCTGTAAAGAAGCACAGATTTGGTCAACTGACATTTTTTAAGTAAAACAAAATTGTTGCTAAACCAAAAAAGATATGAAGCCTCCGTTTTCAAAATTATATTCTTGATACTTTTATCTTAAAATACACATGAATCAGAAATTATAAACATTTTTTGGGGAAATTTAAGGCTAGCAAGAAGAGTAAACCTGTTACCACCTCAGGACTTATGGAGGGTTAAAACTGAATACAAGTAAATTTAAAATTAAATATATGTATGAGCATCTAAAAATCCATGACTTTCAATTAAAACATTTAAAGCAATTATATGGAAAAATTTAACTAAAGTAGTAACAATAATCTCAGAAATACTAACTTTAATCCAAATTTGACTTTCTTTTTCTCCACCATAAAGTCTATAATGGTACCAACATTCAACGTTTTTAAGAGCCTAATATCATTGCTACGGACTCTGTCAAATAATTGCCAATTCTCTCCAGGTTGAGAGGACTGTGGGCTCGATTCTTCTTGCTCTTCAGATCCTGTTTCATCACAGTAAAACAGATAATCATATCCAGATCTTCCATACATTTCAGGGCCTCCAGATAATGTTGAAGATCTACAAATGTAAAAATCATATTACTAAAAATAAAAAAAAAACATATTTTTAAGAACTCAGTTGATTTTAATTTACCAATGATAAGTATTTACTAAATTAGGGTTTACAATAGAATACAAGAATATTAATAATTAATATTAACAACAAATGTACATATTATATAAATTTTAGAATAATTAATTAATATGATTATTTAAATGACGTGAAATTAAAAATTAAGCTTCAAACATCGTTCATGTCAGGATATAGCGTGCTGTCAGAAACAGCACCCTTGAAAATCTTGTAAACGATACCTACACCAAAGAATTTTAAAAACTAATTATTAAGTAGAAATGCTCGTGACCGAACAAAATTTCGGTAGTAAATTTGTCATTAGCAACTTTGAAAACCTAATGAACTATCACAAAATCGATGAAATCGATCCCCCTCCCCACTAAATAAATAAAAAATAATAAATATTTAAAAATAAATAAACAACAATTTTATTTCAAAAATTTAAACTACTTGAAATTAGCAATTAACAAAAATTATCTAATGAACGAAAAAAATGTCGGAAGAATATGCCGAAAATATTTCAAAAATCATTATTATAATTAAAATAATTATTTTTCAATAATAAAATAAATAATATTGAATTAATTCAGGTCCGGTTGGGTTACAATTGAATTGGAAAAAGTTACAATTGAAATGGAAAAGACGACAATTGATTAGGAAAAGGTTACAAATAACTTGGAAATGCTATATATAAAGAATCCGTCTTAGGGCTCTTTTTGATGTTGAAGGGGAATTTGACAGGAACAGGAATGAGGTAGTTGCAAAGCTTTAAAAGAAAAATCTGCCACAGCTGCGATAGTCAGATGGGTCGGATTTCTGGTAAAGAACAGAACAGTAGTCGTCTCAGAGAAGGGCTCCAGACTAGAGGCGGAGGCCTTCACAGGATGCCCTCAAGGGAGTTGTACCTCCGCTGTTCTGTTGCCTTGTAATGGATAAGTTATTAAGAAGACTTGAGGATGCTGGATTCTCTGCCCAGGCGTTCGCAGATTATGGAGTGATCCTCATAACAGGTAAGTTTGTTACCACCATATTTGAGCGCAAGCGATATTGTTCAGACTTGGTGTAATGAAATGAGACTTTCGGTAAATCTAACTAAGACTGAGTTGATTCTCTTTACCAAGCTGGATGCTTTTAGGACTCCAACCTTTTTTGGGCAAACAGTTCCAACTAAGTCAATAAGTCAAATACCTCGGTATTATTTTGGATTCCAAACTAAACTGGGGCCCCCATTTGACGGAAACCAAAAGGAAAGCTATAGCATCCTTTTGGTAAGTGACATGCCGTGCGCATGTGACGCGCTGTGGGCACCACCTAGGGTTTCAAACTAAGGGTCATGCACTGGATATACACAGCAATTATAAGACCTAAAATTCAATATGGAAGCATAGTGTGATGGACTGCCATGAATAGGACCTCTTATGTTCGAACGCTCAGCCACATTCAAAGGATGGCATGCATGAGCATTACGGAAGTGTTTTGTACCATATCTACCAAGGCTTTAGAAGCCCTATGCTTAAGACTGTTTTACCTATGGCTGAGGGGTGGGTTAAGCAGTTATGGCTCACCTAAGAATCAAAGAAAACAGACAGTGGCAAGTGCGGGGTGAACCTACAGGCCATTCAGTAATAGCCGAAGTGGTGGAAAAGGAGCTTTCTATCCTTCAATATTGCTGTCCTCCACTTGATAGAAACCTTACTCTAGACTCTAAAGTGAGCTACTCATATTCTAGTTTATCCGACTGGGAACAAGGTTCAGTAGCCACTCAAATAGACAACCAATCCTGTTTCATGGATGGATCAAGGAAAGTCTCGACCGGCAAAGCAGGAGCGGGAATCTACATAGAGGATTTAGGCATTAACTTAAGTCTACCATTGGGCAAACACTCTACTGTGTTTGCAGAAATGTTTGCGATATTGTCCACAGTCACATGTACGGAAGTTATTAGCTGCGACAGGGCTGCTATTACTATCTATTCAGACAGCCAGTCGGCTCTCCAAGCCCTGGAATCTTCTAGGATAACTTCCGTACTGATAAAAGAGTACAAGCAGGCACTGGATCTACTCACCTCCTCGAAGAGATTGAAATTAGTATGGGTTCCTGGGCATAAAGGAATCAAAGGCGAGATGGCTGACCTGCTTGCAAGGCGCTGAGAACCCTATCTTGGGGCCAGAACCTTCAGTAGGCATCTGTAAAAGGCATCAGCGGAAGAAGATCCAAAACTGGACATGGAAAATAGCATGTAAGGAGTGGAGGGAATGCGTAGGTCTCAGACAGGCTAGGTTACTAATTAAAAAACCCTCCTTCCAGAACTAAGTGGCTGCTGGGCCTCAACAAAAAGGAACTCCGACTGCTTATTGGAGAACTTACAGGTCACTGAAAGCTTAAAAGACACTTACAGATCTGTGGAGTAGTAGGGGATGAGACCTGCCACTCCTGTGGGCAGACACCAGAGACTGCTCTACACTATATAGCTGAGTGCTATAGATATGTGTCATTAAGATATAGACTGCTTGGATGTGACAGAATCTGAGAACAAGAGGCTCCCTCCATTGAATGGATGTTCCTTCTGAACTTCATTGGGAAAACCAGAAGGTTCGACATGGAGGGTAAATAGGCTTTCTCTATTGGTGTCCATCCTCAGGGTAGGCAAAAAGAACCACTTGTCGGAATTTGTCTCTCTCACCTTTACCAGTACCAGTACCAATGCCGTTCCTCAAACCTTGAATCCTAACAGCTTAGTTGTAAATCCGGTTACCTTACCTTCCATGGACAGTTCTTTAATCAAATTTCAGGACTTGCCATGGGAAATCCCCTTGCTACCGACCTTGCCAACATTGTCCTAAATGATCAATTTAATTCCATAACCCCCTATTCCCAAATGATATTATCTTTATCAAAAAATATATTGATGACCTTCTTCTCATCCTTAATCTTAACAAAATTCCTGATATGTTATCAGCCTTTAAGATCGCATCCCCCATCATAAATATTCCATTTCCTCATGTAACTCTACTGCCTCTAAACTCTACGAACATTCTTATCGTCAAATCACTCATTTGAATCTGACAAAACTTCTGAAAATGTATTTCTATTAGTATTTATTTATATATTTTAGTTTTATTTATTTCATTTTATAATTTGTATTAATTTTTGACAACTCCTTACACGATTTCCTCATTAGATTACAATATATAACAAATAAATCTCTGCCATTTTTCACTATACCGTTATTCTATAATTTTTAACTCGTCATCATCTTTCATTTATTTTATTTCCATTATCAATTAATTAACCCTTTTAGGCCTTAAACCACATACGTTTATCTATAAGTTTAACCATTCTTTTAAATTATTACATATTTACTTTACAGATTAACAATTCTTCAATAATTATAAACAATATGAGTCATTAGGGATGTCTTTTGTACGAGACTGTCCCTGCACTTTGTCAATTGTTAAAAATATTGTTAATTGTTCAAATACCCATGTAAGGCTCACTAAGCCGATCTGAAAATAAAGAATAATATTAGTAAGTAAGGTATGTAGAGAAGTTACAGGTAACAATCTAACTTTAATTGATAGTAGTACATGAGAAAATTAGGCTTTAGGAATGATTCAGCAGCTGGGGTTCATTGTGGGAGGGCTTAGATCTATTTTAAGGCAAAACAATAATATAGGAAATATTAGAGAAGTTAGGGGGTATAAAGACAATATATAAAGGCAGATTGTAATAAATAAGTTAATTAGAAACATAATCAGGAACATCTTCAAAAGGAATTTATATTGGATGCAGAATTTAGTATATAGAGCAGGGGTATACAAACATTTTAGCTCATGGGCTACACTGACGTCTCTACTAAGTTTCAAGGGCCAAGATCTAGCTAAACTAAGTTTTTAGGATAAAAAACATTTTCAGAAAGATAGGTAAGGAATTCCAAATAGAGGGGGAACGAACAAGAAAGGATTTATCAAAGGAAGCATTTCTATGTGATGGAGTATAAATATTGATTGGTTGGATTCTGGTGTTCAAGGAGTGGATGGAGGAACACAAGATAAGGAATTCAGTTATACGGGAAGGTTTGTTGCTTCTTAGGGATTGGAATAGGTAAGAACCATGGAAGAATTGCCGACAGGGAGAAGGATTTAACTCGACATAACAGCCAGAGATATAGGTCCATCTGGATACCCCAAAGATAAATCTTTTAAAACAATTCATAAGATGCTTTATTAATTTCACTTCGAGTTCAAAGGCAAGTTCACCCATAAACCAGGCAACTATGGTCAAAATGGGAGAAAAAAAGAGAGGAGACAAGTAGTTGATGGTTTTTAAAGACAAGGAATCTATGGAACTGTTTAAGGATAGTAATGGATTTTTGGGATCTTTCAAATACATGATTACTCCAGGAAAGGTTTTGGTTGAAGGTGATTCTGAGATTTCTAACAGAGTTATGAAGTGGAATAGGAATGCTCTTGAAGAAAAGTAAAGGATGACAAGGAAGGAAATATGAAAGGGCTTTGGAACTGATGAAGATGGCTTTAGTTTTTTTTTCTGCATTCAGCAGCAAATAATTTCTCTCGGCCCAGTGACAAATTATATTAATATCATACTGCAGTTTAAAGATGCCTCAATGAGATAAGCAGGATGGAAGGAAAGATGGATTTGCAGATCATCAACATAAATATAGTATTGGGAGATAGAGATAGAATCAGGTAAATTATTAATGTAAATGAAAAAAAAAGGTTGGCGAAAGGGAGGGGCCCTGAGGAACACCACACAAGAGAAAGAGAGGAGATGAAGGAAGTTTATCAGAGATGACCAGTGTGTGAGCAATGGGATAAGAAGGAATGGAACCTTAATCATATTAATAAAGGTGTTATTGGATAAGGAAGAGCTATGGAGTTTAGATAGGAGAATATTATGATCAACAGAATCAAAAGATTTTGAAAAAACATAAAGGATTAAGATTGTGATTTTCTGTAGATCAATGAAATATTGTATGTCTTGGGTTATTCTTAGTAAGGTAGATTGAGTGAAATAACCAGAACAAAAACCAGATTTTAAAGGTTTTGGAAGAACATTTTGTTTGAGGTATTAGGAAGGTTGGTAATGAACTAATCTTTCCAAAGGTTTGGATAGATTTGAAAGAATAGAAATGGGTATGAAGTAAAAATAACTCTCAATTATACAATAACATATCAGCAAATTATGAATTTTAAAAATACTACAATTAGGAAATGAAGAGTCTAATGGTGAGTCAAATTATTTCTGAAATAGAGTTATATGAAATGTTCACATCATCAAGTAGTATAAGATTGTAATAGAAACAGTTGGAAATGTTGGTGGTCGGTTGGCTAGAAGCATTTGAATAATACCCATACAAAGGAGAAAGAGGGAGCTCCAAACTTCTTGAAATGTATTTTGGAGAAATCTCCCCCTTTCTCCTGTGGACTCTTCAAACGATATAGCACTTTCACTCAGCCTCCACTGGCTTTTCATAATACTGATGTGATAATAACAGAAGCACTGAAATCTCCTAGAGTTCAACTTTGTCCTCCATTAGAGGGAGAGGGAGAGCTTGGTAGGACCACGGATACCCATGCTGAGTGTAAATATTGCATATAAGTATAATTTTGTTGATATTTTCTAGTAAATTTTTTTTTATTTTATTGTTAATGTGGTTTGAATGTCCACATTTACCTTCATTAATGTATAATAAATACTATAGCAAAATAGCTCGCTACCCATATCTTGGCATAAAAGGGGTCCCTTTGGGCATGATTAAAAGGAAATGCCTTTCCCAATAACATGGTTTTTCTTAGAAACAAGGGCTGTGAAAAATCAACTTAGATCTGACCACAGTTTTCAATCAGGTTACATGGTAAACTGACATCATTCCCAAACAAATTGCTACAGTGAAGATGTGAGGTAGTTATCAAATAATTCCAAAAAACCCTGTATTTAGATTTACTTGACTAGAATAGAATACAATTTCTTCATCCAAGTAGCTACTAAGTTACCACCACAATGCTGAGTATACTTTTTTCTCAACTTAACTTACAAGGAGAGTGTATGATGTGTCTGTTGTTGATTTTGAATAGATTATAGATTTTTTCACACAAAAAGTTATGGAATTTTTTTTTTTTAGTTCCGTTTGCCTAAAATTTTTAAAGCCCCAAAATTACATTTGGGTTTGAAGCTCTGAACCTCATTTTCAGTTTATACGATATCGACGTCCTTGGACTCGATAAAAAGAGAAGAGTTTCTTTCCATACATATAAAAAACTATTGCATCATCTAAGATCTGGCTAAAAAAAGGTGATTACCATATAAAACCAAAATTGAAGTTTTTTGTGGATAACGGTTCTAAAACATGTAGGAACATCACGGTTAAAGCAAATTGCCTAGTTTTAGAACATTTAACGATGCCCCAAATTTGGTTTGACTTTTTCAAAGGATTCCTGATTTATGATCGATTATTTAAATCTTAAAAAATTTGAAGGGTAGAAACAAAAGTTTTAGTTTTTAAGATTTAAATAATCGCTCATAAATCAGGAACCCTAAGAACAATTCAAACCAAATTTGGGGCATCGTTAAACGTTCTTAAACTACGCGATTTGCTTAAACCTTGATGTTCCTATGTGTTTTAGAACCAACGTTATCCGCAAAAAACTTCAATTTTGTTTATATATGGTATTCATCTTTTTTTACCCAGACCTTAGATAATGCTATGGCTTTTTTATATGTATGGAAAGAAGACACTCCCCTCTTTTTAACGAGTTCAAGAACCTCGATATTGGGTAAACTGAAGATGAGTTTCAGAGTTTCAAACCCAAACGTAAATTTTGTGACTAAAAATTTTGGGCACACTCGAAACTGAAAAAAAAAATGTTTTCTTTCCGAAGATTTTTTTAACATTAAGCTTTTATTGATGTGCTGAATCCAAATCTGCTACCATTTTTGGTGTGAAAAATGAAGGGTTAGAGTTTACTAAATAATTTAAACACTTTTTAAATTTATTTGACCAAAATTCAACTATATTTCAATGTTTATATTTTTCCTTTAAATACACTCTAAAAAACAAATGTTTACCTGAAAAAACGATGTATATATCATTTTTCAAGCACGAGATATAAAATAAAGCATTTTCAGCATGTTTTATTTTTCCCCCCAGCTCCTAGGGCCCATTGGACTGAACGGTACGATATTGGTCGAATTTTTTTTCAATGTAGAATCACCCAAAACATTTTGATCAAAATCGGTGTTGGATACATCATGCACTCCCCTTGTTAAATAAAAATTCTTTTGGGCTCCAGAAATCCAATGAATATTTCTTTAGTTTTAAGCTACTATGTGTAGTGTGTGTATTTAAGTAGCTATGTGTACTATGTGTTGTGAACGTGTGGCTACTATACAACCAGAAATAGTTATGTGAATGTGTATAAATACAATTCAATTTTCCTAAATTAGACAAACCTTTCATTTCTATCTACTCATTTAAATTCTAATAATAGGTGATTCCCAAAAAAAGATAAATTACAGTGAAACTTGAGTATTCCTCCATAGGGATGTGCCTTATCAATGATTTTTTTATTATTACATTCTTCTTATCCGGGTTTACAGTATCCATTAAAAAAACCACCATTTCCTTCAATAAACTTTATTGTGTGGTCTTTAAACCCTCGAATATCATTACTACCACCTGTAATCAGGATAAGTTCTTTATATGAGAAAACCTTATAAAAATAAAAGGCCATGGTACGCTTTCTTCAGAAATAATTTTATAATTATTTTAAATGCAGCTGGTAATATCAATAGCTTATTCAAAAGTTTTTTACTCGCATATATTTTATTACTGCATCTATTGATATTTTTTATTTGTGAACCTCCAAGAGGAAATTCCATCCAACTTAAGTGGAGTAGTCCACCTAAGCAGGAGAAATCATTTTTCAGCAGCTTACTAACAATCAATGTTCAGCTTTTAAGGTGGAATGAAACTTGTCAGGAGTGTATATTTATGACTCTATGTATGTAATCGTTCTTTTAATTTGGTAATTAAGGCACATGAAAAATTCAGGAATTTTCAAAAATGGTTCACTTGCTCGAAATTCTGGCCCAGAAAATGAGGCTTTTTATGAGAATCACCCTTATCCTTAAATTCATATTAATTATAAGGTTTACATTACCGGCAAACATTCTTCCCATTAAATAGTATTACAGGCAAAGGAAATCTTGCTCGGCATCTAGCTGATCTGGACCTCACGAATAAATCTTTCAGCTTGGAACTATCATAAACACTCTCAAAAAGAGTGCCATTGTTGGATGTCTTGGGTGGAGTATCTGGATCACTATTGTTAAGAGAATGATTGATCTTCTCATATTCCATAATTATTAACTGGCTTGGATAGTGAGCACAAACTTCGCCATTTGAGTTTCCTATAAGCTGAAATCAGATTTGACTTAAATTAAAAAAATAAAAACATGCTAGTGTTTCATTATTAAAAAAAAAATACTTATTTATATATGATAATCGAGTCAAATAAAATTCGATACTAAGTAAACATAATTTAAAATATGATTATTAGTGAAGCATTTGAGATTTTATTCTACCAAACAAAGCTAACTTAAATTTTTATATTATTCCAGTTTGAACAGCCTATCAAAGTCTGGTTATCTTGGACTTTTTTTAAAATTATTTTTATTGGTGTAACACTTCTTTTCCTATTCCCATCAAGACAAACAGGACTGATTATTCCTAAAGGTTACCAACCTATTCTAACCAGAGTGGGAAGGTCGAGATTCATTTCGTGGGCCTGCCACAATATAAATTTCTGGCTGAATTCAAACTGGCACCGCAGCAGACTCGAGGTTGCCAAGGTGAGGCCTTAACACTCTTAGCCACCAATAGCCTCCAGTTATCTTGAGTTATTCTATTCTAATTTTATTTTATGTATGTTTAATTATCAGTTTTGTAGGACTCTTGTCAACAACTGTGGCATTCATGAATAGCAAGACTCCTAGTCAGGGAACTGGTATAAAAATTTTACTTATTACTTACTACCTTTGATAATACCAAGTCCAACAAGAATTGACTATAGCTGATATATTTACCCAAGCACTCAACAATGAAACCATGATGTCACCAAAAACATTGTTATAAAAATCAGACAACTACCCTGTTCTGCTGATTTTGTTGGACAAATGGTTTACCTTAGAAGAGCTTCTTTGAGAACAACAAAATGCCTAGTAACAATTATGTGATCAGTAATAAATGTTTCAGTATTGTCAAATGATTGTAGGTTTTTGATTAATAATTATTCTTAAAAAGAATAAAAATTGATATTAATAAGTCTAATTAAAATTGAAATATCAAAATACTTTTGGACTCTCAAGTACTGGGGTAAATATTTTAGTAATGGTATATTCTTGTAAGACTTAAAATCAATAAAAAAAGTTAATACAATAAAACCATGGTTAGTACATGCCCCTCTCACGTCTCTATATTACCATAATATACACAACTTAATTATGAGATTTGACCTGTATTCATTGTTATCTATATTCTTTATTTATGTGATTTTATGCACTGTACAGTAAAACTTTGATTAACCGTCATTTATTAATCCATAAGTTTCTGTTAACTGTCAGCAGAGACCAAAAAAGGGTGGGTTTTTAAATCATGTTGTGAAAATTTTAAGGAAAAATATTAACAGAAATGTGGAAAAGTAATCACATACCGTACAGTAATAAAAAGAATAATTTAATGATAAACGCACCATATTTTAATACATAAAAATAATCTGAGGAAGTCAATTTAGTTTTAAAAAAAAAACAACTCATACATACGTAAGTTAATTAATTTCATAGCCTCAAAATCAATGTTCAACAGCAAGTGAAGGAATAAGAATGAGAAAAGGGGGTTCTAAAGGCGGTCAAATGAGCACTCAAAAGGCAGCCAAGGGCGGTTATTACCAGTCTCATTCTCCAGCAGCATTCGGCTCTGAGCAATCACCACAAAAGAATAGATCTTTTTGTATTAACTGCGGCAGGCTGTTTCAATTTAATCACTTTTCAATTTGGATATGTCAGTTGGTATTGAGATGTCAATGCAAACGGTTGCCACCACTGTTTTTTTAATTTTGAACAGGGCAAAAAAAGAGCAAATAAAGAAAATGATTGTGGTGCAAGGAGTTATTTTTGAATAGCGACATGAGTCGCAAGAACTCTTTCAACAAATTAATTGCAGAAGACAGGTTTTTCTTCAAAAATTTCATGAATATGATTACACAGGGCTTAAATCACCAGCTAAATCTATAAGCAAAGTATGGCCACAGTTCTCTTTTCTCAGAACCACTTTTCTTTCTCCTATTTCGGTGGAATGTTGTACTTAAATTTTTTCTTTAAATCTTTAACGGAGATGCCAGTTTAAAGGAAATCCTCCCCATACAGAGAATTTTTTGATTGTTCTTAAAATGAGGATCTCGTAGATTCCACAAAATACGGTGTTCGCAGTAAACCTCAATGAGGGATTTGGTACAACTTTACAATCGTGTCACATTATCACTGCCTTGCTGCTGATGTTACTCGAAGATTGCCGGACTAACACTCTCTAATTATCACTGCCTGCTGCTGATGTTACTCGAAGATTGCCGGACTAACACTCTCTAGCGCCATTCATGCTAACTAACTTCTTTGCATTTAATTGTAACATTCGTATTCATTGGAATTATTAAAATTATTACTGCTTTAATTATATATTTTTTTTAAATTATTAGAGCTGTCGACTTTTGGTGGTCTAGAGAAATTATACCTAAAGCAGTAATAATAATTTGAATTATAGTAAGGGCCCAACCTGAATTGAAAAGGATCTTTTGGGAGTTTATGCATCTCTTGAGTGAGTGCAACGAGCGGAAATTAACAGCTGTGATCTAATTAAAGCAGTAATAATTGAAATTATGGTAAAGCCCCAACCTCAACTCAAAAGGATTCGTTAGGATTTTATTTATCTCTTGAGCAAACCTAGTGAGTGGAAGTGGACGTCACCAGTAATTTTAAATAATATCTAATTAAAGCAGTAATAATTTTAATAATTCCAATGAATACAAATGTTATGATTGAGTACAAAACAGTTAAATAGTACAAATGGCACTAGAGAGTGCTAGTACAGCGACCTTCGGTAGCAGGCAGTGATAATGCAACTCGATTGTAAATTTGTACCAGGTATTTTATTTAGTCGTATTTAATCGTATCCTAACACATTTTATTTTCAAGCCACATCCGATCGATCAACTGAATCCATTACTAATGGCTTGCTTGCTGCCTAAGGAAACTGAGAGAGGGGACGGCGGCAAGGGCTTGGTGGAGTTCCTTCCAATGTAAAAGGTCTGGGAAACTTTCAGTGTGCAACCAAGCCACAGGTGAATCGGTTGCTACTGGTTTTCTCAGTGTAAGACCCTCTTAAGAAAATTATAAACTAATAAATTATAAGGAAATGTAAACATGCGTTAATACCCCTCTCTCCATCATCTCACTATTTTAGGTCTCGGTTGTGACAGTAGCTGTAAATATTACATTTACAAATCTGAACCATAGTGCGATATTTTTTTATGGATACGCAATATTGTTTATTAAGTGCTCCGCTTGAATTTGTTTATAGGTTAAGGTATTTTCCATCTATTTGCTAAACCGTCACGTCCTTGACCCGGCGGTGACGGTTAATAAAAGTTTTACTGTATTTAATTTGTCATACATAGTTCATCGATTTTCTAAATAATATTATTACTTAATGCGTACTTTCAGACCATATCATTTTCACAATTTGTATCTTGTTTTTTAGCCCTTAAAGAAGGCCTAAAAAACGAGCCAAAATATCAGCATACATAAAATAGCTCATCACAACAATGTGTTTTATTTCGATCATACCCTGATCGATTACCACCTAAATTCTACTGATGCAAATATTCGTCAATCTAGAATGGTCTTATCAATTGATAAGTTGTATTTTTTGGTTGAATATCATGATTTGAATCTAATCATTATTTATTAATAAGCCAATTTACTCAGAATTTCTCTATCTGAACTAAGCAAATATCTTTAAACCTTGATGTTTACATCTATGGACTCAAGACCATCGGCAAATCTTAGGTTTTATTTTAACATGAGCCCAATCATTTTCTTTTGTTATTGTTCTTATCAGTTTTATTAAGGCCTAAGTAGAAAAGCATGGAAGTAAGACCACCTCCTTGATTCAAGCCTGTTCTAATTGCAAATACTTCTGATACTTCTCTTTGAATCAAGACGCTGGATTAGGGACCATTTATACACGTCCTCATCAATCTTACCAATTATCCAGCTGTCATGATCTGTATTAGACAATTTCCATTTGCTAATCATGCAGAATTTAGAAATTGAGAGTTGAAGTATAAACAATTTAATATACTTCCTTCCTATCATTTTTACAGTAAATGTTGTTGAGAGTCGTTTTGTAATTATCTTATACGTTAACAGGAGAAGCACATCTATCATTATATTCAAACATAAATCCTGGATCCTTTCTTCCTCTGATATTTTTTGGATTAATTTTTAAAAAGTTCTGATGGTAAACAATCAACAAAGATTATTACAAACTTTCAATAGCAACAGCTTACCGACTGAGGTTTCGCTTAGTGATAGCTAAGTTATATTTAATGACTGGCATGGTGCTTTATTATAAAAAATAATTTGAGACTACTAGCAACATAGATTACTAGCTTGGTAAAACAAACATTTAAAATTTAATTTAGGGTTCTTGTTGAAAAATATCAATGAAACAAAAAATTCAATGTATTTTTTTTTTTTTTTAGAAATAATTAGGAGGGACTAATTTTTGTAAGCAATGTAAAGGAGATCATGTTTCTAGGCCTTTACAGAATCTTATTATAACCCGAATTGAACAGCTGCCATCCTCTACCACAGTGCTCCGCAACCTTTTATCTTCCAAGGCACACCAAAGTTTTTACAATAATCCAGTGTATTGATAGTTGACCGTATGGTACACCAAAAAATAGCGGGTCCGAGTGGCAATCAAGTTCAAAATAAAATAGTAGTAACTACTAATTTAATGCTAGAATTAGGCATTTATTTAATTGACATTGAATAAAGAGGTACAACTATTTTATTTTATTCTTGACTGCCACTCGGACCATCTCTTTCTTGTTTTTTCAATAAGTCCGCGGCACACTACAAGTAAAAGCTTCCCAAGTCATAAATTACAATAATACGCATATCTTTCAATATATATAAAAATAAAAAATAATAAAATAACTATGCACGTATATATTTAATTGTATTAATACAAAGCAATTTTACATACTTAAGAACAAAAATATATAGTTGTAGAATGTACATTAAATGTAAACAAATGTTCTCTTTAAATACAGGACTCATATTTAGTCATACAAGGGACTTAAAATTGTTTTAAAAACTTAGGTGAATTTATATTATAAGTGAAGTATTACTAGATTGACATATTATTATAAAAATGAATATTTCATATTTATTTACTTAAGCTGATAATCAAATAATAATATTTCATTAAGTAAACTAACACTTACAACATGACTGTAGTCTAGTGAAACCAAATCTATACATTTTTGCATTGCAGCCAGTGCCTGAAAAAAAAAAAAAAAAAATAATAAAATAAATCAGAAACAGTTTTATATAAACTAACATGTTCACACCAATGAGGATTAAAAATCAATAGACCTTTCTTAGCAAGACCAAAAAAATTGACATTCATTACATCATCATTAAGAACAAGAGGTAAAATAAACAATCATACTACCTAAACCAAATGTAACATGAAAGTCCAATAATGAATTGAAAATATTACCAAGGCGGCGATGATAGAACAATTCAATCTCAAAGCATTATAAAGGGATGGATAGAAAGTTTAGCCACTAACGATTCATAATAAGACTGGTCTTACTATATAAAACTGAGCTTGCTTCTGTAAGTTTCCTAGGTCAAATAACTAATAAGTAGGCGATGAATGGAATAAAAGCACAATCTAATTCTAAGTCTGTAATTTCATGGCATAATCTCAGTTCTAATAAAACCGTATCAAAACAGAGTTGTAAAGGTTATGAAATTCTATCGATTGGAAATATCATGATTTACAATTTTCAAAATCAAGGAACCAAATGATAATGCTTCCTAGAAAATAATCAAATTGAAAGAACGTAACTTCAAGCGAAGTTTGTGACAAAGTAATTTTCATATAAGTAGGTAAACAATAAGGCTGAAACAACAAAGGATCCTTTCAATTTTTTGATACCATATAAAACATACAAACATTCAAGGCTCCTGCGAATGTTCAGAAATGACAAATCTTAGAGTTAATCTGAGTTCAAACATACCACAAGCAAACATTCAGAACATGTTCCTGGGCAAGTCTAAATAATCAAAATTATAAACACATTATAACAAAGCTTTAGTGTAAAATTTAAGTCTATACCTACAAAATTAGATGTAACAATTGAACTTAAGGAAAACAAGCAAATACCAAAGAAAATTAAGGAAAAGAAAAAGTGGATTCATAACTTTAAAAAGACAGCCAAAAAAGTATTTTCCGGCAAAATAAAAATACAACACGTATAAGAGTTATTGATCAAAATATTGGAATAATCATTAAGCTCACGTGTGATCAACACAAAATAAACCACGATAAAAATGAATAAGAATCAAATGAACAGACATTTAAAATAATAACAATTAAATGAATGTATCACTTGTGGAAATATACACATTAAAAAACTAAATTTCACTGAACAAAACACTTAAACTTACAGTTGGATCAGTATCTTTGGCTTTAAAAGTATTTCTGGAAAAATACACGAGTAGATTTTGGAGCTCCTCAGCTTTGATCTCCTCCATAACAGCTACCTTGAAGGAAAAACAGATAAATAGTAAACTTCTGATGTTTTATCACAGGAACACATCTCACACTTAACATCAAAATCTAACTACAGAATTTCATAAAATAAACGAAAATACATCGAGGTCTATTGAAGTTGTAATTCCCATAATCGATAGTAAAATTGTTTGTTCTTTGGCTATGTTTACTTTTTAATATTTAACATGACTTTTTTTTTTTTTTTTCTTTGACGAAGTTTTATTTGATAATTTCATTATAAGGATGATAAATTGCATGCTGTCCCACAACAGACCAGTCTCTTGATTGAAATACTTTATTAACTTTACACATACGACTACAAACAAGCATTCTTAATAAAAAAAAAGAAAGAGAAAAAAACACAAAAAAATCTTTTGTATGCAACATGACGTTCATAAGTAATATATCTAAGTAAATCTTGCTATGTATAACTTCCTTCATAGATTTTAATGTTTAATTTTCGAAAATTTCGTAATTTTTTGTTTAATACGAGCTATTGGAAGTGTTAGAACTAAAAGAAATTCTGTTCCAAATTTTGTATGCATTCATATATATTTATTATTATTACACTGAGGGTTGGGAAGCCCTTCCTCACCACGACCCATGTTGGATCTGTTGTGAGATTGCATTTATATATACCTTAATTAGGACAGTTCTTAAACTCTAATAAAATCTTTAAAGGAGAGATCTATTCATACAACTGCTTATTTGTAAATAAATATAAAGTAGTGCAGTTATAAACAACTCAATAAAAGGATTAAAAATATTAGTGTACAATATTAATAGGTAGAAAAATAAAAATAAATTTTCCTATAACTGCGTAAAAGAATTTGATATAATTTTGTTATTTGAAACAAATATTGAAAAAAATGATGGAATATTGGAAATATACTTCTCTAATTTTAATTTAAAATGGATACCAGGGATATAAAACTCGAAGTCAGGACAGGCAAGCAGTCGTTACTTCAATGGCAAGAAGAAAAAGTTTGAAAAGAATTACAGGGCTAAGTTCATATAGCTGGAAGGATCTGAGGTAATAGGATTAGAAGCGGAAACTAGACATGTTTATATAATACCTGCGTACCTTAGTGATTTTCATAAGCTGAGAAAAATATTTTTATTAAATAGGAATTTTAATTTTCTTTTGCTAAGTAAGGGACTTAAAAGCAAGGACCGCGAATTTTCAAAGTATTAAAAAAAAAATTCCTAAAAGGAAATACATTATGTAATTGAAAACTACCATAGATTTTCCAAGGGCAGGGTTAAAAATGATTAAGGAAAAAAATCAGTAGATTTATTTGATATTTGAGGTATTATCATTTTAAATGGCCGATCTAAAAATGATATAAGAGGGGAATTAAAATTTGTTGACACAATAGATTATGGATGCGCTTCAAAGGATTTTACTTTGCATTTTAGAGTTGATCAACAGCTTTACCTGGAACACATGCCAAAGATAAAATATACTGTAACCTACATATATTTGTAAGACACAATTTTACCTTTAACAATTTTTATCTATAACTAAATTGAGCTGGGTACAAAAATAAAGAATGATGCCAAAGACAATCAGGTACTGATTTAGAAATCATAAATTATGAGTGGAAATCCCCATTAGAAAGATTAAACGAATTGTAAGAACTGTAAAAATCCTCATCCGTTATTATTTACATATATCCGTTATTATAGTTCAAAGAAAACAGATCATTGGTTCAATGGAGAATGTAGAAAATTGAGAAAGCTTTCTTTAAACTTATTGAACAGTTGTTGAAAAATAAATAGGCAATATATGCGTATATATAGTTAGTGACAGGTTATTTTCATATAGCACACCTCTAATTATTGCACTCCCCCCTTACTATAAATATATTCTTTAAGAAATAAAAGTTCTGACAGGGATTGTTACTTAGTGAGTAGTAGAAAAATTTGATTTAGTAAAGGGAATAAGTAGTTATTCTAATAAATTAAATGGGATTATTTCCCAGTATCATAACAAAATAGCAAACAGATGCGGCTTTTTTATTCATACACCCATATAAATAATAACAACTATTTATTTACCCACCTCGAAAGATATTCATGGGTCAAACTATAATCAGTTTAATAATTTCTTTCAATAAGTATTGGAATGTCGTACTACAAGTTTGAATTTAGAATGGGTACAGGTATAAATGCTATAAGTTAAATTCGTGAAATAATTATTAAACATTGGTAACCAAATAAAATGTTCCGGGAAATAGGACAAATCATCTATAGAAGTTATGCTACGGTGCAAAGTGTCATAAAAAGATTTAAAAAAAAAAGATTGAAAACAAGGCAAGAAATTTGAACAGAAGGCTGCTAAGTGAATACGACGAACAGTTCTTAATAAGAAAAGTGAAAGAAAATCCCAAAATTAGGTATAGAGACGAAAATAAAATAAGTTTTTCTAAAATATTTTTTATTTTCACCTTACTTATAGGTAATTCATATATAGATATATGAAATATATAGTAATAAAAAGTATTGTGATCATGAAAAATTTCGAATACACGTTTTAAGGACCCCGAGTGCAAATACCCGTGTCTCGCAAAATGGTCAGTGGTGAGTCAAGCTCCAAAACTAAAAGTTGTACGAAACTGAAATTGCGTATTTGAGGTAGGTATAATCCTATGATGTTACAGCAACTTTTTCGCCAAAATCGACTTACCAGAAGTGCCAGTTTATATCATTGATATTACACATTTTTTTCAATTTTCTCGAAAAAGTTGGCTAGCAATATTTGTACTAGACTCAACAGAAGAAGGAAAATTTTTTTAATTAATTTTTCTTTCATTTCGAGGGGAAGAGGGTTCATGGTGCCAAGCAATAATTTACAGTAAAATTCAGTAGAATATAATTTTTTTTGTTTTTAATTTATCCTTAAACAATAGTTTGTGAGGTTAAACAATAGTTTATTTTATCCTTAAACAATAGTTTGTTTTATCCTTAAACAATTCTCAAACACTATCGTTTAAGGATAAATTTAAAAAACGAAAAAATTGTATTGTACTGAATTTTACTGTAAATTATTGATTGGCACAATGAACCCCCTTTCCCTCTACATGAAAGAAATTAAATTAAGAAGATTTTCCCTCTCCTTCTGTTGAGTCTAGCACAAAAACTTGCCCATCTTGCAGAGGTGTAGCTAAGCGTGGTGGGGAGCAAAGTAGGCGGCCGCCTCGAGCCCTGCTGAAACGGGGCGCCAAAATACCAAAAAATAATTTTGTATAAATCATGCTTTTTTTCTTTTTTTTTTTACGCTCCGAAAGGAAAACATATTTTATGGGTTTTAAGTCGAACATACGTTTAAATTACTAATTATGAAATAATTTATACAATAGTCTCTAGGGAGCTGTAATAATCGCAGGCCAGTAATTTAGTTGAGTGGCGTTTTGCTTTTTCTAGTGACGACTTGGTAACAATGGTGTACTGCCGATCTCGTGCATCGAGGCGCGAAAAGGTACTATCCCGCTCAGGCAATACAATTAGTGTTGCTTTAGACCTCTAAAGCAAATGATACAATCGAGGTAGTGACAGTGTTCTGAGTAGTTTCAAGTGCTAATTGTTGTTAAAATAAGCATGTCCGATTCCCTCTAGTGACAATGAAAATTGTAATTACATTTAATTACAGTTATTATGAGCTGTAGTCGATAATGCTCAAAGTATTATTAGCTATATTGTGAATAATATATCTTCCTGTTATATTCATTTTCATTTATTGATTCTCACATCACGTTTTTCGACGTTTCGGGGCATTTTCTCTCACCATCAAGGCATCTCATATCTGTAACATCAATATTATTCCTTGATTCTATTCTATATATATATATATATATATATATATATATATATATATATATATATATATATATATATATATATACATATATTTATATTTTATCGGTTTTGAAAAATAGAAACTTACATATTTTACTAGGAATATATTAAACTAACTCTTTCACCATCACAAAAATGATTATTGGTCTAATTTACAAAAAAAAAGACAAAATATTAATATATATGGAGAGAATGTAATCAAGGAATAATATGAATGTTACAGATGTGAGATGTCCTGATGATGAGGTAAAATACTCCGCAATATTGAAAAATGTAATGTGTGAGTTAATAAATGAAAATTAATATAGCAAGAAGATATATTATTCACAATATACCTAATACTGTATGGGTGATTATTCCAAAGTGTCCAACTTCGTGGTGTGGATGAAATAAATATTTTTTCGCCGGATGTCATAGGCTACTACTGTATTCATTTTTTGATCTCGGAATCGCCAAACATCATTATTGTAATAGATCAAAAATCATCCGATTCTCATTCCTTTGGCCTGTCGGAGATGGCGCTTTGTTACTTTCAACAGCCTGTTTAACGACAATGACACTTCTAGGCTAGACTTTGTATAATGATATTGGAACCAATTTTAAAAGCATTTTAAGGTAAGAAAAAAAAATTCTCTAATACGCTTGTTATCCACGACTCATTTGATCCCTGCACCACAATTCAATTCTCATTCTTTTCTCAAAGTTTGAATTTCCTGCCAAAGTCTTACACTTGCTAAGTTCATTACTGTTTTTAGCCATTCAACACTTGCAGTTCCCGCCTAACGTGTTCCCATTATTTTTGTTGTTTTAATTAACTTTAGAGCCGTATTACGGAAAGTGTGTCCGTTCATTCTCCTCATTCCTTTGTCTACTGACAACATCAGTGTGTAACTCTGTTTCAAATATGTTAATATTTTATCTTCTTTTAATGAATGGCCTAGTAATCTATAGGCAAAGCGGTACAACTTAACAACCGAGGAGCGTTATCAATGGTTTGGGCCGAACTTTCCGGAAGGTCGCCGCACTACGACTCTCTAGCGCCATTTGTTCTAACTGTTTTGTATACAATTCTAGCATTCGTATTAATCGGAATTATTACTGGTTTAATTAGATATTATTTAAAATTATTAATGAAGGAATGAGATGGTCCGGGAGGCGGTCAAAAAAATGGATCACAAATAGTAAAAACTATTTATTACGAACCGAAGTTTCGATCCAATTTGCAGATCTTCTTCAGGGCTGAATAAACAAGATACAAAAAATAAAAATAAAATAATGGTATGTGCAGTGAATGAATTAAAATTGATAATTAAAAAGACTTAGTGAGAAAATAATGATGAGTTTGTAAAATGTTATATGATGAAATAGATAGAGTAATAACAACAACTAAAAATAAATTAGTTAATATTAATATATTAAGCTGATTATTAATAAAACTGGCTGTATAATAATAATAATAGATAAACTAAAAGAGAAATAACAATAACTAAAAAATTAATAACTCTATTAAATAAGTAAAAAAGAGAATAAAAATAAATAAACCAACAAAATTTAGTACCTTGAAGCTCAAAGAGAGGCAAAGGAGTGACTTAGCAAAATAGAAAAGTAATTAAGGAGGTGGTGTAGGAGTAGTAATTGAGAATGTCATTAATAATTATATAGAGAAGGCAGAGGGGAGGAATTGTCATTATATATAGAGATTGGTCATAAAAATATATAAAAGAAGAATTGAAAATAGAAGAAAAGGAAAGGAACATTTGTAAATAATAAAATGGTCAGAGGAGAAAATTAAAAGAAAAGAAATATATATATTACTTATTATGAGCTAAAGTGCCAATGTACAAAATCTATGTATATACATAGGAATACCGATAGAAAGTTTTCTTCAATGCCTTTACATAACTGACTAACTTAAAGAGTGAAAATTGTACATATTATAACAAGGATAAATATTTTTAAAAATGCTTTTAAAATTATCAAAGTAATAAAGGAGTGGTGTAGGGGTAGTAATTAAGAAAGTCATAATAGTTATATAGAGAAGGCAGTAGGTGTGAATTGTCAATATAATGTGGGTTAATCATAAAAATACATAAAGGAAGTATTGAAAAAAAAAAAAGAAAAAGATAAATCTAAAGTAACAAGTGTAAATGAAAATAAAAGTAAATATATAATATATTTCTAATATATATTAGAAAATAAACTGAGGATGCTTGTAGAGAAGAATTTGGAAGAGGAGCAATGTGCATTCCGACCACAACGCCAAACCCAAGATCTCATTTACTCTCTGAGAACTATCATAGACAAGTCTTGGGATCAAGATAAGTGTCTTCTTGGCATTCCTAGACCTGAAGGCTGCCTTTTACTCTGTTCCTAGACAAGAATTAAGGAATTCCCTCTCCACCAAGAATATCTCACAAGGATTAATAGATTCTGTCAAGTCCACATACCATAACTCCAAAGGTATAATTAGAATTAATGGAAGAGAGTCAGATATATTTGGCATGAAGAAAGGTGTGAAGCAAGGAAATAACTTAAGTCCTCTCTTATTCATTATATGCATGAACGAAATTCTGAAGATGTGCAAACGAAGGACAGCTCACACTTTTGTAGGCAAATGGAATATGAGGACAACTCTGGCGCAAGTGAAGGCGTTTGCAGATGATATTGTTCTCATAGCGGATTCAGAAGCGTGATTGCAGCAGGCAGTAATGGAATGGGAGGCGGAGGTGGAAAGGAAAGGAATGACCATCAATGTCGGAAAGAGCAAAGCAATGCATATAGCCAGGGAGCAAAAAGGATTGAAATATGCTGCAAAGGTGAAGTAATAGAAATGGTAAATGACTTCACTTACCTAGAGACAGTGATCTGCAGGAATGGATGGTTGGACCAGGAGATCTCCAATAGAATAAAGAAGGCAAATTCTATCTATTACCACCTCTGTAACACATTAATAGGTAAAAGGGAGGTAAAGAAAAATGTTAAAATACACATTTTTAAAGCCGTTTACCTGCCTACTCTATTATATGGAAGTGAAAGCTGGATACCTCTAGACAAGCACCTAAGCAGAATAACAGCTGCTGAAATGAAATATCTCCGAAGAGTAGCTGCTCGAGAAGGAGAGATCGCATTAAAAACGAGCGGACACGAAAAGATCTCGGAGCTGCTTCCTTGAAGGATACCTTGAAAAAAAACAACTTCGATGGTTTGGACACCTTTGCCGGATGGATGAGAACCGTGGCCCTCGAAAATTCTTTGAAGCCATAACCATGGGGAAACGCCCAAGAGGGTGACCTAGAATGCAATGGACTGAACACATTTCTAGAATAGGCCAGAAGAAAGACAAGCAGATAAATGCCATGAAAGCACTGACACGGGATTGGGAGGCCTGGCATGCTTGGACCGAGGCACCTCCAAGCTGAGAGGCACTATGGAGGAAGAAGAAGAAGAAGAAGAAGTAAATATATAAGATGGGCAGAGGAAAAAATAAAATTTGATCAGAATTTATGAACAAAGATATTGAGGTAAAGTGCCATCTGTAGGAGTTTAATGAACAAAATGTATTTGTATACATAGGAATGGATAAGTATTTTGGATAGAAAATTGTCTACAATGCTTTCACAAAACTGACTATCTTAAAGGTGTAATTATGGATATAATAACAAGTAGGAAAACCTTAACAATATCCTTTTAAAAATTAAAAATAAGAATAAAAATAAATAAGGATACAAATATGTGATAAAATCAAATTGTAAAGAAGATGGTTAAAATGTGCAGGGTAGAAAATATTTTCGGTACCAGATTAAAATGTGATTACATAAGCAAAAATTGAATACTGGAGGAAAATGAGAGATAAAAACAAAGAAAATAGTAAAATATGTAATTTAAATATTATTACACAATTTAATAACAAGTTTACCTTTTGCAATCTTACTACAATTTAAAAACAAATTTACCCTTAATTATTAATTATTAGAATTATTAAATTACTAATAACAAGTTTTCCCATTGTAATCAGTTTAAAAAACAAATGTTGGAAAGTAAGTATAGGAGACAAAATAAGAACTAAATGAAAATTGGAGGAGAAATGAAAAAAAAAAAAGAAGAAGAAATGGGAGGAAAAATAAACAAAGTAAAATAAAAGGATAGAGAAGGAGGAAAGAATAGGGGAGAACAAATTGTAAGAATGATAGGGCTTTTTAATAAGATTTTTAGGGTTTTTTAATAAGATATGTCTATTTAATATGTCTGTAAGTCAGGGAAATACAATTTTTGTATATTTAATGATTAACCGGGTTTTGTTCAAGGTGGATGTAAACTGATTCCGAAATATGCCTTTTTTCATGGTTGGGATCTGTAGCAAGAATAGAGGATTGATCAAAGTTAAAGGAATGGTCGAGGGTCAAGGCGTGTTCTGATAGTTTGGAGGCGGACTGGTTGCAGAAAGTGATGGATGTTTTGTGTTGGGAAATGCGAGATTTGAGATGGTTTTTGGTTTCGCCAATATGGGAAGAATTACAATTTGGCCTAGAGCACGGAATCCGGTAAACTACATTATAGCGGTGTTTGAGAGGGATAGGATCTTTTTAGTTGGTAAAAAGGTAAGAAAGTTTTTTATGGGACTAAAGGATAAGACGTAAGATAGGAACTGTAGATTGTAGGAATTTTTTAATATTATCAGAGAGAATAGGAATACAAGGAAGAGATCTGTAAAGGAAAAGTATGGAAGTAGATTATGAAGAATTAAGGGAAGAAAGGGTTAAGATAGTAGGAAAGAAAAATTTCTTTGATGCGTTGAATTGTTAGTTTGATGATATTGAGGATCAGATAAGGAAAGACATCAATGGATTATGTTTTTAGCAACATTAATCTTAAGGTGGTACGGATGCTGGGAAAAGTAGTTAAGGAGTATACCGGAATATGTTGGTTTCGTATACCAATCAGAGAATAATGAGCCATCGGTATTTCTTATGATAAGGAGGTCGAGAAAAGGAAGAGAATGATGAATTTCTTTTTCCACTCTGAATCCAAGGCGAGGATAGTAGGAGTTAAAGGAAGATAAAATTTCAGGAATTCTTTCTGGATTGAGAACAAGAAGGAGGCCATCAACGTATTTTAAATGAAAATAATATAATGAGGAAAAAGAGGAATAATTGAATCAAGGAGCTCAATGAGGACGATATTGGAAATGTCTGGGGCAAGGGAATTTATCATAGCGATTCCAGAAGTCCGATAAAAAAATTTGCCTTGGAAAGTAAGATATCTGGATCTACAACAGAGTTCTAGGGATTCAAGGTATATTTAGGTAGTCCATATAAGCGAGGGGATAGGGAATTATGAGATATGTGTTTGTAGTAAGTGGGGTGGTTAATTTGTTTAATCGCAAGGAGTTTATATAAGTGATGGTTGAATCTGGACATAAGAGAGCAGGTGGGATCAGGAGTGCAAGGTGTATAGGTGTTTCGATCAGAAAGGAGTTGGCAAATTTCGTCAGTATATTCAGTCTTGTCCATAACTACAGTTAAATTACCTTTATCAGCTTTGGTGACAATTAGGTGGTCATTAGATTTCAGGAAGGGTTGGGTAAGGGATATATCTTTAAAAAATAAGGAGGAAAGAACAATGACAATGAGATGCATGTATATATATATATGTATGTATGTGTATATATATATATATATATATATATATATATATATATATATATATATATATATATATAAGAACAAGTCGGTGATAAGATTTAGGATAAGGTTAGAATAATTAGAAGAAGGGGTAGAAGTTAGGGCCTAAACTAAGAATGTTAACAACTTGAGGGGGAATATTGGTTGAGGAAATACAGTACGCCCAGTTTTCATTACCTTTGGAGTCAATTTTTTTATTTAAAGATAGTTTATAAATCTCATTTAATTTAGAAATAAGGGAGAGTTTTTTTAATGAAATTTAATGGAGGAACAAGTTTTATGAATACAATTATGGAATTTTACATTTCCTTCACCAATATTGGAAGTTAATAACAAAGTAAGAGAAGAAATTTTGGAATTGATAAAATGAATTTATTGTATGATTTCACTGATTGTTAAATTTAAAAGGGATTTCTTAAATTTAAGCATAGATTGGTTAATTTACTATGAAATGAGTTAATTATATGAAAGTGATTCAGGCTATTATCAATAGATTTTGGGAAAACTGAATTCGTCCTGCATTTTATAAGAAAAATGCCTGTTCTATTTTCACAGTGAGCCGCTTATTAAGATTGCAGAGGGTATTCACATTGGATTTATGAAGAGGAAATTGAAATTAGAGAAGAGAAAATATGTTGTTAAATGCTGTATCAGAAGAGACTGAAGAAAATGAGATAGTCAAACCGGTGGTACTATTGTGAGGACGAGAGGATAGCGTATCTGAAGAAGAAGATGAAGTCTGAAGGGAGCTAGGATGTAAAGAGCTGGTGGCACATTGATGCTGGGGTGAGGGTTGAGCTCTAGGTCTGCAATTTTTAAGTCTGATGCTGCGGTGATGTGGAATGGTATTTGTATCTTGGTTTTATTAATCTTATTGAATAATCAATAGTTGACCGTACAACTTTATGAAGGAATGAGATGCTGGAGGTGGTCAAAAAAATGGATCACAAATAGTAAAAACTATTAATTAGGAACCGACATTTCGACCCACTTTGCAGGTCTTCTTCAGGGCTACTATTCCTACCTTACGTCTTGGCTTTAAGTCCTATAATAAACTTTCTTACTTTTTTACCAACTTAAAAGATCCTATCCCTCTCAAACACCGCTATAATGTAGTTTACCGGATTCCGTGCTACAGTTCCCAACCATAAAAAAGACTTAATTAAAGACTTACGGTTAATCATAAAATAAAATATACAAAAATTGTATTTCCCTGACTTACAGACATATTTTAAATCTTATTAAAAACAGTAAAAGCCCTATCATTCTTACAATTTATTCTCCCCTATTGTTTCCTCCTTCTCCATCCTTTTATTTTACTTTGTTTATTTTTGCTCCCATCTCTTCTTCTTTTTTTTTTTTTTCATTTCCCCTCCGATTTTCATTTAGTTCTTATTTTGTCTCTTATACTTACTTTCCAACAGTTGTTTTTCGAACTGATTACAATGGAAAAACTTGTTATTAAGTAATTTAATAATTAATAATTAAGGGTAAATTTGTTTTTAAATTGTAATAAGATTTCAAAAGGTAAACTTGTTATTAAATTATGTAATAACATTTAAATTACATATTTTACTATTTTCTTTGTTTTTATCTCTTATTTTCCTCCAGTATTCAATTTTTGCCTATGTAATCACATTTTAATCTGGTATCAAAAATATTTTCTACCCTGCACATTTTATATTACCTTATTTATTTTTATTCATATTTTTAATTTTTAAAGGGATATTGTTAAAGTTTTCCTCCTTGTAATTATACCCATAATTACGCCTTTAAGATAGTCAGTTTTGTGAAGGCATTTTAGAAATTTTTTTATCCATATTACTTATCCATTTCTATGTATACACATACATTTTGTTCATTAAACTCCTACAGATGGCACTTCACCTTTCCTTGGACACCGCCCTGGAGGGGGTCTCAGTCAGTCTGCAGACACAAAGGTGACAGCCCCACCAGCAGACTAGGGCACTTAGACTGGGTTGATAGTCCGCTACCCGAAAATAAATCTATCTTGAAACCTAAAACAGCCTCGGAATCAAACAGTCTAAAGCGGAAATGACCTGGCAACCCCAGACTTAACATTAGCTTAGGATATTGGAATGTCCTAACTCTCTACAGATCCAGAGCACTAAAATTGCTTAAGAACAAATTGGAAAATATCATCTAGACATTACTGCCATCCAGGAAATTAGATGGACTAGCCAGAGAATTATGGAGAAAAAGCGCCACACCATTTACTACAGCTGTAGTGAGAGATCGCATGAATATGGTACAGGATTTGTGATAAAAGAAATATATCGACAACAAGTAATTGGGTTCAGAGCTGTAAGCCCAAGAATTTGTGTAGTAAGGATCCAAAGAACATTTTATAACTACTCCTTTTTAAGTGTGCATGCCCCCATCGAGAAAAAGAAGCCTTTTATAAGCTCTTAGAGAGAACTGTGGATGCCTTTCCACAATATGATTTGAAAATTATTGCAGGTGACTTTAATGCAAAAGTGGGGAAGGAATCAATATTTCACCCAAATGTTGGTCGACATAGTCTGCACTAGTCAAGGAATGGCAATGGAGTAAGACTTATAAATTTTGTTTATTCTTCTTCTTTCCCTTCCTCTGTATACCTTTCAGTATGGAGGAGCCTCTACCCAACTGTGCCAGTCCTGTCGGTTCCGTGCCAACATCATCATCTGCTCCAAGGTTTTACCTTTTTCCTCTCCCAACTTGTGAACATTATCTCTATACGAAGTTCGTGGTCTTCCTCGCGGTCTTGTGCCTGTGGGTCTAGCTTCGAACACCTTCCTTGGGTCTCAATCATGACTCATTCGGCAAATGTGTCCAAACCACCTCAGCCGCCGTTTCTGCAAGGAATCTTTTAATGCCGGGATACCCAATTCTTCCCTTACTCTTACATTTCTCACCCGGTCTCTTCTTGTTTTGCCAGCGACTCTGAGCAGGTATTTCATTTCTACTGCGGTAATTCGGCTTACATGCTTCTCTATTGTGACCCAACTCTCACATCCGTACATCAAGGTAGGGAGAAATACCGCTTTATAGATATGGAGTTTTACTTTTAGACTTACCTCTCGTTTGCCCACAATTGTGCTGCAAATCTGATAATAGACCTGGTTAGCTTTTATTTTTCTGTTGGAAATTTCTTGATCTATCCTTCCCGACTTACAAATAATTGTTCCCAGGTAAGAAAAGTCATTAGTGCTTTCTAATTCTTCTCCATTGCAGTAGAAATGCACGTCTGTTTCCTCCTCTCTAGAGACTACAAATACTTTACTCTTGTTAGAGCTAATTCTCATTCCTTTACGCAGAAGCTCCTCTTGCCACTCAACTATTGCTTGTTGCAACTTTTCTTTAGTATCGGCAAGAAGGACAATGTCATCAGCGAACAGGTAACATTTTGTGAGGATTGTCTTGAGATTCCACTTTCCCAATGATGTCCATGCTGTCCTTCTTTTGCAAATTTTATGGACTTCATCTAGTAGTGTAATGAAGAGCAGTGGGCTAAGGCTATCTCCTTGCTTCACTCCCTGTTCCATACGGAATGACTTAGATACTTGCCCATTTATACGTACTACCCCTTTTGGGTCTTGGTATGTCGATTTTATAGCATCTATAAGGTTTTTTGGGACTTCCTTTGCTTGGAGGGCTTCCCATAAATATTTCCTAGGAACGGAATCAAAAGCGGATTGCAGGTCTAAGAATACCAGGTACATGGTCTTACCTCTCTCTCACGACTTTTCCAATATATTTCTTAGAATGAAGATATTATTCTGAGTTTGCTTACCAGGACGGAAGCCAGCCTGTTCCTCTTCTAACTGATTCTCCACCAGTTCTCTTAGCCTATACTGAAGGATTGATGTGTACATTTTATATAGTACAGAGGAGAGACAAATTGGCCTATAGTTGCTACAGTCACTTTGCTTCCCTTTATTGTATATTGGGACTATGACATTTATTTCCCAATCCTTCAGTATCTTTTTATTGTCCCATACTTTCTGAAATAGGGCCTGTAAGACTTTTATCATCTCCTGTCCTCCATACTTAATCATTTCCGGTGAAATGCAATCATATCCTGCAGCTTTGCCGGTCTTGATTTTTTCTTTAGCTCTTTCTACATCTTGCTTCCAGATAGCTTCCTCATTGTCCTGACTATCTTCTATTGTTATCTTGTTGGATTCCATCACATCTGTTCCAGAAAAAAGATTTTCATAATGTCTTTTCCACCTATCTAGAATTTCTTCCGGCTTGGCAAGGATTTTATTATCTTCACTCATTACATTTCTTATTCTTTTAATACTTTTGCTTCTCAGGGCTTTTGTCTTCTTCCAGAATATTTTTATAATAATCCTTGTGAAGTGATTTGCCGAATTCCTCCCAGGATTGCTTCTTAGCTTCACAGACAGCTATCTTGGCCTCATTCCGTCTGAGCCTGTATTCTTGTAGGTTCTGATCTGTACACAGTGACTGATATGCTTTCCAGGCTTCTTTCTTTTTATTCACAGATATTCTAGCTTCCTGGTTCCACCACTTAGTGCGTTTTTCATTTGTATTAATCTTCTTCAGACCACATACATTTACAGCAGCTGTGAGAACTGTTGACTTAAACTTTCTCCAGAGTTCTTCAAGTCCCAATTCCAAGTCAATGGCTCTTAATCTTTCTTCTAGAAGTTTGGTATACTCTTCTCGCTTATCGATTGCTTCTAGTTCTTGTATAATAATTTTTTCATAGGACTTGGTCTGCTGTCTGCGCTCTTTCAGAATGCATGTGTCTGCTACCAACAACAGGTGATCCGTGCTTATTTCGGCACCTCTAATTACTTTTATATCCGTGCAGTATTGCCTCAGGTCCCGATCATAAATAATATAATCAATGATACTGCTTCTTTCATCTGATGAGAAGGTAAATTTATGAACTCTTTTGTGTGGATAAAAGGAATTCCCAATCATGAGATTATTATCGATGCAAAATTCGATCAATCGTTGGCCATTATTATTCAATGTCCTTTCCCCACCATGCAAACCCACTACACCTCTGTGACCACACCCAGTTCTGGAGAGGCACTTCTATCAGATTCTTAACGAAGATCTACCGGATGAAGTTGAGAACGACAACCATGAAGATTTTCCTAGTAATCAGTCTATGGAATCTTTGTAGAAAACATCTTGGCACCGTACCAGTGTGGCTTTCGAAAAGGACAGTCCAAAATTGATCAAATATTCTTCTTACGCATCATACTTGAGAAAGAATGTGAATATAAGCTTAAAACGCACCATCTGTTTGTAGATTTTAAAAAAGCTTACGACAGTGTCCACAGAAAACAACTGTACAAGGCAATGAGAGAGCTTGAAATCCCCTAAAAACTTATTAGAATGGAAAGACTCATGATGAGAGAAGTGAGATACATGGTGCAGATTGGAGGAGAAAGATCTGAGGAATTTACATCTGGGAAAGGCCTGAGGCAGGAAGATACTTATTAATTTGTGTGAGTGTCACAGAATACAGGATTCGAGAGTAACTTATGAAATCAATTTTAATTTACTAAATAAAATTAAAAAAAAAATTGCATGATACATTTAGCTGCCAGTATCCGTATGATTTTATTTAATTCTGTTGTTTTTATCCCCATATTAACAATTCTGGGTATTAATAACTGTTTGTTTGCCTACTTCGACCTGTTTTGATTTTTCTGTTATTTTCGGTTTCTGTTTTTATAGTGATATAATATCTTCAAAATAATTTTGTAATTGCCAACTCATTTTTAAAATAAACCTTCCACATCATATTTAAATCTGGGTACATGATTCATTTAGATACAAAAACAAACCATTATTTTTATTTTCACTAAAATTGCATTATAACTACATAACAAAATTAGTAAACATGCCAATTAACTGATTATTCAAATTCTTAATTATAATCTGCAGAAATTGATCAGCAGAAGGTAAATATTGCCATGTCCCATGGAATTACATGGCTAACCAAGTAAAAGAATTCAACACATTTGGGATTAATGTGGAATGAATAGGATCATAGATAATTTTAGTTGGATATTACATAATGTGAAAAAAAATCACGCCAAAGAAAAGTATTTATCATAAACACGTTACCTTTTTAAGAATTGGAAACAAAAATCGCATACAATACAGAGAAAATATCCTTATAACCTGCTTCTAATTTCCACTGCCTCCACCATTTGATTCATTGCGTTGATCAATTCAGTATTTAGATTTATTATGGTTTATGCTACAAATGATTATCGGATTAGACGGTATTATGAGGTAGAAGAATTATTTTACTATTTTATTAATAGTAAACCTTCCACGTCATATTTACATGTGTGGAATTACATAGGTGCATGATTTATTAAGAAACGAAAACGAATCATTTTGGTATTTTCACTAAAACTGCATAATAAAAGCAGTAAACATGCCAATTAACTGATGATTCAAATTCTTAATTATAATCTGCAGAAATTGGTCAGCAGAAGGTAAATATTGCCATGTCCCATGGAATTACATGGCTAACCAAGTAAAAGAATTCAACACATTTGGGATTAATGTGGAATGAATAGGATCATAGATAATTTTAGTTGGATATTACATAATGTGAAAAAAAATCACGCCAAAGAAAAGTATTTTTCATAAACACGTTACTTTTTTAAGAATTGGAAACAAAAATCGCATACAATATAGAGGGAATATCCTTATAACCTGCTTCTAATTTCCACTGCCTCCACCATTTGATTCATTGCTTTGATCAATTCAGTATTTAGATTTATTATGGTTTATGCTACAAATGATTGTCAGATTAGACGGTATTATGAGGTAGAAGAATTATTTTACTATTCTATTAATAGTAAACCTTCCATATCATATTTACATGTGTTGAATTACATAGGTACATGATTCATTTAGAAACAAAAACTAGCCATTATTTTAATTTTAAATAAAGCTTTATTATAAAGTGGCGGATCCAGGAATTTTCTGAGGGAGAGGGGGGGGGGCGTACTTGTGCACCAGGTTATATCCCCTCCCCTAAAGTTTTAAAACAATAAATGCTTTGTTCACGTTTTAAAATCCACATTATTCTATCAAAATTCAATTATTATATCAATAAAAGCCCCTGTTGTATATGCAATAGAATCCACTAGTTATTATAACTACATAATAAAAATAGTAAACATGTCAAATAACTTATTATCCAATTTCTTGACTAGAGTTTGGAAAAATTGGTCAGCAGAAGGTTAACATTGTCCCTTAGAATTACATGGCTAACCAAGTAATAGAATTCAACCACACTTAGGATTAGTGTAGAATGTATAGGATTTCTGATAATTTTAATTGAATATTACATAATGTAAAAAAAAATTTCTTTTAATTATATTCACAATAATATTTTCAGGGATTACACACATTTGATAGTAATACTTTTATTTATTATACACACTTGAAAGTTATAATTCTAGTTATTTTATGCATTTGACACTAATATTTTTAATTATTTGCACATATTGGACTGTAATATTTTTATTAATAGTATGTATATATTTTTAAGTAAGATTTTGTTGAGGTTAAGGTTTTAATGTAATAATTTCTTATATATATATATATATATATATATATATATATATATATATATATATATATATATATATATATTTAATCAAATTTGTTTTCTTAAAGTGGTTATCTTATTTGTAATATGCATTGTAGTGGGCTAAAGAACAAGTCCTAATAATGTTTATAGTGAACAAAGTTTTTGTGTAATTTTGTTAGTAAAAACATTGTTCTATCCAACAGTTTTTGTTGTTTTGTCTTGGAGTGATTTACTATCTCTTTTTGGTTAGTCTTTTTTAGACTGTTAATG
Organism: Rhaphigaster nebulosa; assembly: GCA_948150685.1. NCBI lineage: Eukaryota > Metazoa > Arthropoda > Insecta > Hemiptera > Pentatomidae > Rhaphigaster > Rhaphigaster nebulosa. The sequence goes on along the minus strand of OX411307.1, from coordinate 68,381,825 downwards.
TACTATCTATGGAGTGCATTCATGTGACTTTGTCTTTTTCTGTCCCGGTGATTGCATTGGTGAAACGATGTGTGATTAGTTGTTTACTTGCTATTTGAGAGAATCAAGGTTTGTGTAGCAATCTTCAATAATATCCTAGCAGTAATTCTTGCTTTGATTTTTTTGTTGAGTTTTTACTCTCATTAATTAAAATATTTTGAGCATTTATTATTTTAACTACAGGATACTAGATGTATAAATGAGCACATCTGCATATGTTTTGAAGGAATGACACATATTTTTCAAGTGGCAACAGATTTAACTTTAAAAAAGTTGAATGAACAATGGATATTAAATTGATCTGAGATATTACATACCTGCTTATGTTTTATAGATTTGGCCCATTCTATCAGCTGAAGACTTCATTATTTTACCTAAACTGCTCATGACTATTGTCCACAACTGATAATTGTCCCCTGTTGAGCAGTTGAAGTAAATTTATAGTACAGTTTTCAAATGATTGTTAACACAGTTTCAGTCTTGAAAGAATATTTTCATACTTCCTTTCTTATGATCTTATGCTGTATAGTGAATCTACTAAAGTACTATATCTTGTTTGGAATCAGTCAGACTATATGCTGGAGTACTCGAACTTGTTCGACCAGCACATTCTCAACTCTGGTCTTTTAAATTATATGCCCTAGCCATTGCTCACATTCTTTTAATATGTTCATAATTAAGCTGAGATTACTCATACCAACATTTCTAATAAAAATTAAAAGTGAACCTGCCTCTCTTGGTATAAAGTGTTAGGCCGAAAGCAGATGTTCATCGGGCTTACTTTTATTTCGTGACAGATCAATGGAATAAATCTTGAACTTCTAGCTTTGGATGGAATAGGTTGGTAACTGGTAGAATAAACTACCCTTACTTCCCTTATTGGAATACACAAGGTCATTCAATCCAATAAACAACACAAATTGTAGTTTAGTACTAATCAACAGGATATTGCCCAGCAACAGTTTTGGAATGCAGAGGTATTGATGGCACTAAAAGGGTATACGCACTCTATCAAGGTCTTAACAAGTACCCTTATTTAATCATTTGTCATGATCTTTATTTAAAACTATTTTTTTTCTTCTGCTATTTCTATATGAACTAAAGTACCCTCAATTCAAGTGCCTACTGTCACTCTGCAAGTTAATTTGGTTTACTTGTAAGTTTAGCTTTATTTCTTTCAAAATCAGCAAAAATATTTTATGAGACATAGGAAATACGAAAGTTGCTGGTGACAGTATCTAACTATTGTTTTATTTTTCAGGATAATTAAAAAAAATAAATTAAGACATGTTTCGAGGAGACAGATGGATTTTAAGAATATAATTGTTAAAAACAATTAATTTTTGTTTTGAGATTTATCCATGGAGGATATTGTAGATTTGTTCACAGACTATAAGAGTTACATCAGTAATATTAATAAATACTAATTTATGTCATCTAGTTGTCAGGCTCTCTTGTATAAACTTTCTGCTGTTCAGCCAAAATACACCATAATCCACGATTATCTCTAGCTTTGAGACATAATTGATGTCAATGTCTAGCATGGTGGTTTTTAGTAGAAGAGTTGGAGCCATTTGCTTTTTATAAAAATGTAACTAAAGAAGCTTTGTAAATGACTTCGCTAATTGATTTATAAGAAATAATAACTGCAACCAATTAAAGATTAGACATTGAAATGGATTTCGAGAAACCTTACTAATACAGTTCCAGGTGTTTATCAACAGATAAGTCAAGGTTGAAATGAAAAAAACAAACAAAAAAACAATAGTTCTTAACACTTTATCAAAGCTTGTTTGGGAAAAGTTTATTATCTCAGGAACTATTAGACATACAGACGTATATTAGTGCTCAAAATGAAGCTTGTCAAATTCACTTTAAAGTAGTTCATGATTATTTTCTTCGGAGGGATAGCATTTTCCATGATATTTGCCAAAATAAAGTCGCAAAATGGTGATTTCTCGTTTTTCGAAAAAATGCTGTTTTTTGAAAATCTGTATTTCGGGTACTATTAAACGTACAGGGCTCTATTAGGACTCAAATTTTAAAAAAATTACTCTTCTATAAAAAAGGAGCGCATAATGTTTTTCGTGCTGTTGATAGTTTCCAAGATAATGAGCATTGAATGAAAATTAACGAAAATTTTAAGGGTTTTCTTGAATAAAATAAACTTCCGCTCGTCTGCCGATGTCGCAAATTTAGATTTATAATATCAATCCATACCCAATCAACATATCAAAAAATACCTGACCTAACTATATTTTTCGTTTATTTTCTCTTTGTTTTGCTCCTTTTCTTAGACAAATAGTTATGAGATAACTTAAATATTCCTTTTCTTTGCAAATAAAAATATAAAAATAAATTCCGAAAATAATGTTCAAGTTGAGAGATTATAAGAATATCCGTATTTTTAGTTAAATTTACGTTATTTATAAAAAATATGGGCCCTCTAAGAAACCTATTGGATTTCACTAGGAATACCAACAGAGCTGACCATTTGATGGAAGAAATCTTATGTTCCAGGATTCTTCTGAGCCCAGTAGGCTGAATCTTACTTATACATAGCAAGTAATGGTATGCAATGTAGTGTAGGTTTTTGATACCTGCCCCAATCCTATTAGTGGTAGGTTTCGTTATCAACTAATATAGTTAAATCATCCCAGTTAAATTGGACTAAAAAAAGACCGTGCCTTGAATTAATTCAGACAAAGCTGGAAATTATTTTAATCCACTCTGGACATCTCAAATACGAATAGTATAAGTTTAAAACGGTTTCTGCGTAAAGCTAAACTTTTGAGGGCCAAAAACCGCAATTTTTTTTTCAGTTTTTGGCTTATAAAATCAGAAGGGTTCATCGCACAGAATATTTTACTATTACTTAAATTGAAGAACATTAAATTTTGCGCCGAATAGTCTTCTTATCCATTAAATTTTATTCAGTGGTTTGGCCAGAATCGGCAGTCAAATATAGGCAAATTTTACCGTTTTGACTGAAAATTATGTTATGCTTAGTTTTACTCATCTGTAACTCAAAAACGGCTGTTCCAAATGAAAAATGTCAAATAACTAAAGTTTTAAAGCATCAAATTTTAAGTTTACCGAACTCCTCTTTTTATAATTTCCTCATTCCTATACGTAAATACACGCAAAAAATAATAATACTACTTTGAGAACAAAATTGTGCGATCGAAATGTACTAAAATTAAATTCCTTGACCAGGGGCTTCCCAGACCGTGGTACGCAAGGACGTTGTGATAAGTCATAGTAAGCAAACGAAAGCCATGAATAAAATTATCTTTTTAACAAGTTCCATGAGGGATTACAATTTTTTAAAAATTATTATTGCATGTATCAATTAAAAGATGAATCAACGCGATCTCAATTAATGATAATGATTCAGGATGGTTGCCGTAGTAAAGGCGAAAGCATTCAATGTTGACTTAGGAATCAATTTGAGCTCCATAAAGCCTAACATTGATGCTCATCATCGATCCATCGCAGCCTAAATGATATTTTAGGCCTTCCTCCCCTTCTGTCTCCTGGTATGCCATATAATAGTTTTTTTCGGGTATCTATCTTTTCCCATTCTTTCTACATGTCCAAGCCATCTTATACGGCTTGATTTGACATAAGTGACTATGTCCGGTTCATTGCATAGTTTCCGAAGTTCTCTATTATTTCATGTCTTCCATTGGCCACTCTAGCGTCATTTGTGCTAACTAACTGCTTTGCATTCAATTGTAACATTCGTACTCATTGGAATTATTAAAATTGTTCCTGTTTTAATTATATATTATTTAAAATTACTAGTGCTTTCGATTTCCGGTGATCTGGAGAAATTTTGGTAATAATTTAAAGGAATGGTATTTTAAATTACGGTAAGGAGCCGACCTCAACTGAAAAGGAACTTTTGGGGTTTATTTTTTTCTTTTGAGCGAGCGTAGCGAGCGGAAGTCGACAGATGTGATCTAATTAAAGCAGTAATAATTGAAGTTACGGTAAGGTCCCGACCTCAACTGAAAAGGATCCGTTGCTGTTTTGTTTAGTTTTTGGGCGAATGTAATGAGCGGCAGATGACAGAACTAGTAATTTTAAATAATATATAATTAAAGCAGGAACAATTTCTATAATTCCAATGAATACGAATGTCACAATTGAATGCAAAGCAGTTAGTTAGCACAAATGACGCTAGAGTGTGCTAGTCCGGCAACCTTCGGGTGACCTCGGAATGAACAAGTGATAACGCGCCCTTAGTCTATAGTTGTACCCAGTCTATTCCAGCTCTGTTATTATGGAGCAAATGATTATCTCAGATATTTCCTCCCTCTCTGTTGGTATTTCTTCTTCCTCTTTATTCGCTTAGTCTCTTTTATCTTGGGATATTTTTTCTTGTTTGACTGCTGGATCCTTTATCGGATCGAGTAATTCTACGAATAACTGATTCCATCTTTCCAGAATAGATCTTTTATCTCCTATCAAATTCCCCTGTCTATCTTTAATGGATTCCATCCTTGGTATATATCCATTCCGAAATTCTCTCATGCTTTTGTAGAACATTCTCGTCTTTTTAGCAGCAAAATCTTTCTGATGGTTATCTAACTTCTTTGTTCCATGCAGTCTTTTCTTTTGCTTACATATTGATTTTTCTTTCTTTCTTTTGACTTTATAGGCTTTAGCTGTTGTTCGGATCCTCCGTTGCCTTATTTCTTTCTTCAATAGTACTTATATGGACATTGTGGAAAATCAGGGTAGCGGCCGGTTTTTGTTTTTTTTGCGTGTATTTACTTAGAAATGAAAAAAAATTAAAATAGGAGTTTTAAAAAACTTCTAATTTGATGCTCTACAACTTTAGTTATTTGACATTTTTCATTTGGAATAACCGTTTTTGAGTTACAGACGTGCACAACTGAGCATAACATATTTTTCAGTCAATATGGTAAAAATTTTCCTATATTAGACCGACGATTCTTTCCATACTACCTGTGAAATTTAATGTTTTAGGAGTCTATTTCACGTAGAATTTAATGTTCTTTAATTTAGGTGAGAGTAAAACTTTTTTGATTTAATAATGTTTGCACCTTTCTGATGTAATAAGCAAACAACTGAAAAAAATAATTTCACGCATATTATGACCACCTTAACATGAAAATCGAATTTTAATACATTTCGATCACACTATTTTGTTCACAAGAAGGTATCTAGAAGCGGTGAATTGGATTGGGTGTTGGGGAGGGGGAGGTGTTTCAGTATTTAGCTATATTGACATTGTGATGTTAGTTCCTTCCGAAATGTATTATAATTCAATTCCATAGACTAAAATTAGTAATTTCTAGGTCAGACGTGATGAGACTACAAAATAACCACATTGTGGAAAATCAGTGCTGCGACTTCCTGAAATTGTTTGCATAAACTAAACATATTTCGCGTTTTTTTTTTTTTGCTCCCAAAAGTTTTTTTTTTTGTTTAGAAACCGTCGCAAACTTATACTATTCTTATTTTGGATGCCCAAAGTGGATTAGGCCTTGTAGCCACTTAGCGCTTGGGGAGAGGATTGCTTAGCCTGCCTTAGGGAGGGGAGGGGGGAGATTACATTTCTTTCATTCCTAGGCTGCTTCAAGTCAAATCCAGGAGCTCGTTTTGTTGATGCTATTAGGATATACCTAGTGCCGGTTCGGTCCCTAAAAGCGGAAATTGAGCAACTTTTCTAGGTAGCTTATCTTATTCTTTCATAAGCGGTATGAGGATATCCAACTGGAAACACTATAGGAAGACTGGTTCATAGAAAGAATCAAATTTCCTTTACAGGACTCAAACCATTTGGCTTATGTCTAAACTAGATAAATAAACAAAAAGGCATTATGTGAAGACTCCTCTTACTATCCTGGAAGAAATTATTTTTCTCGTAATTGGGGCAAAGTTCTCAACAATATTATGTTTAACTCCTCAAAATAAGTTTGTTTTTTTTGTCTTAAGATATAGGAACTCCCATGATCTAAATGGAACTCTTGATGATCTCTTGTGCTATTATGTACTTAAAGAAACTTGGGCTGATTGATGTTGCTTTTTGTTTTAAATAACTGCTAATTTAGGATTTGTGATAAGTTTTTCAGTAGATTACATTTTTTAAGAAAGAGTGTTGGAACCAGTTGAAATTTATAGACATCCGAATGACATGGAGGATAAAGTTATTGAATACAATTCTGCCGCCAAAGATAAGTTTGTTCTGTATTTTACATCTGTACTTTGTGTCGATAAACTTAATTAGATTTAATTTGTATTTTTAGTTTTTTGCATATTAGAGCAGGGTACAATGTGTGTATTGATGCTCGATTTGGTTGGCACATATATGAGAACAGTGTTCACCTTGTTCTAGTTATATTTTGGTGAGAAATAAAAGCTTGGTTGAAGTGATGGGTGGTCTTGTTTTTGTTATTGATTAAATAATTAAATTTTTAAAAAGATGGACTTAGAGATATGTCCCTATTTCTCTCTCAATATCATTGCTGAAGGCTTAGTGAGAAAAGAAACTTAGGGAATTGGTGGAGAAGCAGGCCCTTACTAGGTTGCTTAAGACATATTTTACAAAAAATATGTGGATGATTGCCATTTTAAACAATGGAAATTTTAATAGGAATCAGTAGAAATCAATAAGGGTTAAACCAGAGGATTTGGACGATTGGAAAGTCTCTGATGGGATTTCGAAAATTTGGAAGGTATAAAACCTAGAATAGAAAGAATATCCAGGTCATGATGTAGGATGCTGTTAGAAACATTATGGTCCTCATAATTTTGAATGGGAAAGATTGAATAATTTAATGATCAATTTTGTAGCCCCCCTCAGTTCCAGTTCACAAGCCCAAATAGATTGGAGGATAATTTTGTAAATCATTAGCTAGTTGTCAAGTGAAAGAAGAACTCTTTGTCCAGGATAAAGCCAAAAAGTCAAAATAATATGGGTAATAGAATAGTATTAAATAGGACTAGTGGACAGAAACTAAAGCAACATGTACAATTTTCAATCCATTTAATGCTTAATATAAATTAATGCTTAATCTGACTAAGTTTTCTTTGAAGTTTAAGATTGTTATTAGGGGTTTTGGTTGAAATGATAGAATGGCTGCATTATTGGCAAATATAACCAGAAACATATCACACTACTAATTACTTATTACTGCTGATAATTAATAACTAATCTTTAAGATCTATTCTTTATTTCAATATTCGATTCATTTAACATTTTAATGATTGAGTCCTTTCATCATAATAACTCTGGTAGAAATGCAGAGAATGGTGGATTGGAATCTGCCATTCCTCACACAACACAATAATATCCAGTAAAAGTAAAATTTGGCAACTATACTGCTCCTTTCATGATTTTTAGAACAATGAATAAACCTTTAGCAAGTAGAGAGTTTACAATAGTAAGATTTCAAAATTATTAAAGCTGTGATTTAATAAAAATCTAATAAGGATTCAAAGGAAATCTACTTTTAATGGTATGCCAGAAAATGTTTTTAATTTCTTTTAGTTAGTATTGATGATTAGTATAAAAAAAAAAAAAAAACCTAAACATTATTTAAAAATCAATAATTAACAACTCCAATTTAAGTAACAGCTTAAATCAGCACAGCAGCCCATTAGTCACTGCTATAGTCTTTCATTTTGAAACTATTTATTATTGATTCAGGGTTTATTATAATCAAATTTCAAATAAAGGCATTTCTTAACAACTTATCCGTATTGAAAACCTCTAAGAATACACAAATATGGATTTTTCTTTATGTTTTGGAAAAAATTAATATGTATCTAGCAGTTGAATTAACTCATAGGAATACAAAAAGATAACAAGATTATAAAATAACAGTTTTATTATAAACACTTCTCATCATCAGGTACATCTTTTAATACACTATATATTCATCTCGTCAAATTCAAATTAAAAAAAAAATAAATAGAAAAATCATTGCTAAAAAAATAAACTAAAGTACAATAAGTTTTAAATATACAATTTCAAAAATACAAAAGAAAAAAACAAAGGAGGTAGTTATCGTTAAATGAGTATTTATATTCAATTATCCAGGTCTATAATGAATAATACAAGAACAAATTTTTAATTTACTGAAATAATTTCATAAAATAAACATGTATTTTGCAACTCAACAAATAAACAAAAAAATAAAAAGTAGATCCAGTTTCTATTATAAATCAGAACTTGTTAATCATGACAAATCAAAAATATACATTTCTTAAAACTTGCATATGGAATAATATTGTTCTGATTGGTACTGATATATTCTGAACCATTTTAGAGAGAAAAACAAAAAAATCAGATCAAATAACACCATAATTTGTTTAAATTTTTTAATGTCAAATCAGTCAAAAACTAAAAGACATAATAATAAACTTTTTAATCCTTAAAAATATTAGGGTCACCAAAATCTTTCTTTAAATGGTTCGGAAATTAAAAAAAAAATTAGTGAAATTCTTACTAATTTAAAAATTCATAGCCCCACAATCAACCTAATCAATCTGAAGAACAAATGGTCAAAAATCCCATTTCTTAAACATTTCAAATGGAAAGCTTCTGAACGAAAATGTTCGAGTTTATTATCGGACTATACTATGGTAACATATATACAACACACAAACACATTCACACCAACATAACTATGACATTAATAATCTAAATGACACATATAACATTCATAATGTAGCTATAAAGGAATTTTCAAAGATTGCATATGTTTTTGGCCTTGTATGTCCAAAACAAATAATTTACAACATTCTTCACTTAAAGAGAGGCACTCAATGAACATAGTGCAATCTCTGATAAACAGAACAGTTATATACAAATAAATAAATAAATAAATATTATTTGGTAAAAACCTCCTCCCATCTTATATATTTCATGAGGAACATTAAAAACAGGCACATTCTAAAACTTTCATATTACTCCATGTCGTCACTTTAAGTTTGTTTGGATCATCTTCATCAATATGAATAATTTCTAACTGTTCTAATTTGCTTGGAGCACAGCAAGGTTTAGGCGCTCCTCCTTTTTTCTGCCTCCATATAAGGCTTTGGAGACTGGCATGGTGGTTAGCAGGATTATATCTGTAAGGGCAACCACCTTTGCAGTAACCTGCATCAAACCTATAGGGTTGGACGATGAATTCGTATCCAGGCAATTCCTTGAACACAACTTCCATCTTGTGACGACAACAACGTTGTTTCTTAGTTGGGGCATAGTAGATGTCCGTTGGACAGTCAGTCCTTTGGTGTACAGCACGAGGAGTTCTTCTTGGCCCCCTTTTAAGAAGGACATGAACTGCAGGACTAAAGATCCGACATTTTGGTGCATCTATCGATATGGTTATCCGATTGTGGTCGGGCATTACCTCGATGCTTGTCCATTGGGGTAGTAGTTCTTGATGCGGCCTAATAGTTTCCAGATGAATCTTTTTTGCTCCCCGTAGCTGATAAAATTGAAGACGTGAGCATTCCCCTCCTGATAACAAGAACCTTAGGGTCGCTCGTTCGACTTTCGCTCGGTTGCCTATTCGCATCCGGAAGTCCAGTTGCCTCATGGAATGTATGAATACATCAGAGTCACCTAAAACAAAACATTATAAAGTTATTGGATTCCAAATTATAATCCAGAATATTTTCATTAAATTTGATATTTAATATAATACTACAATAATTCATTTTTTACTATTGATTTTGAGCTGTTCAATTATTTTCTCATTTGAATATTCTATTTTTTTTGGTGAAAACAAGATAAAATTCAATAAAGAACATAATGACATACTTTTAGAAGCGAATAAATTAAAGGTTCGTGTAATATTAATTTAATGAATTATAAAGAATTTCAATAATTAATTTAAATAAATTTGATTGGCCTTCAAAATAAACTACAGCAGCTGCAACTGCAAAATGTGATGCCTAATTTAAATTAGATTCAGTTTATATTATGACTTTATGAATATGACAGCAGCTCCGTATAGTGGGGAAGCGGGCTCCGGCTGGTGGGATACGACCATAAAATACGTAGAGTAGAAGCGGCAAGCCATGGAAGTGTGGTGGGACCAGCAACCCCCACTCCAGCGGTCCCTACCCTATTACAAAAGGCATTGGTAGTTTCACGTTGCAAAAAAATCAGTAGTCGGTTTTATTATCATTTCTCATATGTTTGGGGTATTGAATCAAACAAAACATCCGTGTGCAATTTGAGTTACGAGTATATGCATAGCGAAATTTCCGCACTTTTTTTGTTTTTTCTGTTATAATTTCAAAAGTATGTGTAGGAGAAAAAAATCGCTCTTACCATTTTTAAATTAAACTAAATTTGCCTCAATTTGAGCTTAACTGCAGCTCTGCGTGTCCAGTAGTTCCCGATATAAAAGCACTTCAAAAATTGATCATTTTTTTTCCAAAAAGTAAAATTTTAAATTTCGGGTCAAATTTTGTGGAAATACTGATCCTACCGGGAAAAAGGTTAGGAGTGATGTTGTAACGAACGTATTTATCATCAATTCAAGAACGACGCCTGTAGACCCAAATGGATGAAATAATGAGTCAACCCAGGTTACTTATTATTTAGAAAAAAAACAACATACAAAATAAGAATATTGGGCTATTATATGATTTGATCTAAACCCTTCCTATGATATCTTTTCACTAATCAGTGCTTATTAGATCGATAGGACTTCTATACTTTCTAACTAGAATTTTTTCATTTTATATTAAAAAATTAACATGAAAAAAATAAGAACTATTAGCAACAAACACATTCTTTTCAGTGGCCAATAATTCCTTATTCATTTTTAAGCGCATTTAGACCATTTTTATGGTTTCAGTCTCGCAATAAATACAAATATTCCAGATAAAATTATATTATCTGGTTTTCATGGTTATAATTTAACACTGTATGGTATTTAGGATTAAAAAAATAAGTCTGCTAAGAAGGGTCAGTATAGCTTCCTCACCATTAATATTGGGTACATAATTACCTATATTTCATGGTTAATGGTGCGTGGGGAAGCGGGCTACTAATCTGCCCACTTTGGGAATAAAATCTACTGGACGTTTTTAAAATATACGCTTGTTAATGAAAATAGGCTTGCTCATGATATGCGAAAGTTGTATATGGAATTTGATAAAATTAATACTGGATCATTTTTACTCTAGTCCCCAACTTTTCTCCATATTGGGCCGGTTTTGAAATATTGATGTGCCAAGAAAAATATGTTTGCGCGTGCTTAAGCAAAAGTAGAGGATGGAATCAGATAAAATTTGTGTGGGATGCCATAACTAGATGGTGTCTACAAGGCACCAACCCGCACTATCCCTGAAAATTTCATCAATATTGGATTAACGATAGTAGGTGGTATGCCCGTCACATGGACGGGAACCTTGGTGCTATGGGGCCGCTGGAGTGGAAATGAACTGGCGCTATGATGCCACTACTCCTGGGCCTACACGCCTTGGATGTCGCTTCTATTCTCTTTACTTATTCTGTGGGTGCAACTTTACGTTGAGGTCAAATATTATCTTGTATACACGGACGCCCTCTTTTGTTACTCTTAAAGTTGCCTACAGTCTTATGTTCTCTAGATCTGTACGGAGTTATGGAAAATGGGCGATTTCGTCGATAGGAATCAGCTCGTAGTAATTCACGAACCAATTCACAACCCCACGTTTTCAGGAGCAAGGGGGCAGAGTTGGATCGATATCACAATGGTCTCTTCCGCGATAACAAGTAGTGATTCCGACCACAATGTGAAAGCATTTGAATTGATAGACCAGCCAGGATGTTTCCATAGCATCAAAAAAATTTACATTACCCGAAGAAGGGATTGTCTGCATACTGGAGGAAATAATCGCAAATGGTAATTGGGAAGAAGCGGAGTCTGTCGAAGTGGACGACCTTGACTACAGGGTATCCAGAATCACTGAGATAATCCGTGATGCTGCTGAAAACTCGCTACAGCATTGGTAAGAGCTCGAACCGTCCCATAGTAGAAGCCCACTTTAACTGCTTTAAAGAGACCCCTACAAGACCGAGACTACGCCTTGTGAGGAAAAGCGCACTACACTTTGTAATGAGTGCAAGTCTAAGGCTAGGAAGAATGGTCTAATCCTGGTCTAAGCCTGAGAAAAATCTATAGTAGCGGAATCCGCAAAAAATCTCATATTGGGTGGCCCTGGGTAAATTGGTGCCATTACAACCTATTGCAGCGCTGAAACATGATGACGCTCTGGCAAAAACCTTGGAACAGGCAGCGCATATTTTCATTAATGTCACATACTCCAGGGATGATCCCTACCTGGACAATGAAGAGGAGACATTTGTGAGATTCGCCACGATATACCCACCTGGTACGGGCATGTGCCCGCCATGAGAAATCTGAGAAATGCTGTGGATAGGCAAACGACCGGTAGTTCTTCACGACTTGACGACATGGACGCAGCAATCTTAATAAACAATATTGTTCTAAAGATATACAATGACTGTCTAGATTAGGTATACATCCATAAAAGGTGTAAAATCACCGACTTGAGCCTGCACTACAAGGGAAAGGACAGGCATATGCAATTCCCTGAATCATGCAGACCTACATGTTTCCTCCCTGTGATGAGAAAAGTTCTGAAGAATCTGATTTTGACGAGTCTACGATCAGTTCTTACAAAGGCAAGCCATCCAAGGCAATATGGTTCAACCAGAGGCAAAGGAACCGCCAATGCCCTGCTATGCAGAGACGTGGAAGAGAGGGAGAAAAGATATGCCATGTTGCTGCTACTATTGGACATATCCTCCACCTTTGACAGCGTGTGGTGGCCTCCCATATTTCAGCAGCTGCAAAGGTATGATGTCCCTAACAACATGTATGCTCTAGTTAAAAGCTAACTCCAAGACAGAATAGTTAAGATAAAAGGGAGCTATTATGAAATAGAAACTTCCATAGAGAAAGGATGTCGCCAAGGATCTGTGCTAGGTCCAACTCTATGGATGTTGGTTTTTGACGAGTTGTTGGAGATGCTAGAAGAAGAGCGGTACTTAGACGATTGGCCGTTGTGGTGGCCTCCAATAGCAGATGCGGTGTCAAAGAGGAAGCGGAACGTTGCGCCGACCATGTGAATAGATGGTGCGAGGAAGAGACTGACGAAAGCCGCAGGTATAACTTAAGGCATTCTCTTGAGAAGAAAAACTGATATAACACACCGTATAAACTTGGACATCTAGGATCTGAGGGTACGTCCGAATGAGGCAGGGACATACCTTGGTATAAGATTGAGTAAAGGTTTGAATGTGACGCCTCAATTGGTCTATCTGAGAACAAAGGTGGCTCAGACTATGAATGGGCTTAATCGGATAGTTGGCGCCTTCTGGGATCTAAGTTTACAAGCAACTGTGACGATATACATAGGAGTAGTGCTGAGTATCCTGAGGTATGCTTTCCCCTTATGGTATCTAAATCTGTTAAGACGGCAAAAAAAAAGGTTGTCGTCAAAGCTTATAGAACGGTTTCTCAAGAAGCGGTGCAGTTCATAGCAGGAGGAGTACTTCTCGACCTCCTACGAGAAGATGAGACCAAATTCAGGATTAAGAGGAAAGGCTCGCCATGACTTTCGGAAAATCTTCGAATTAAGATTGCGGATTCCCAAATCGATTCAAGACAATATTAAGGGGAGGGCACCATTGGGAATGGAACCGACGGTGGTTGACTACGCTGAAAGAGAGTACTCCGAGAAAATTTTCCTCCATCGTCCAGTCACGCCTTGCAGCAAATTGGGTCCTCCCAGACTATTTGATTTCGCAAATTCTCGCTGAGCATGGGGGTGTTCGCGCTAAGCTACACAGGTTTGGAAATTAGATCGATCCCCTATGCCCCAGTTGCAGCATTTTGGAGACTGCCGAGCATGTGACCACGACCTACATTGCTTGTGAGGCACTGAGAGCCAATTTTTCTAGAAAAACGGGACTTTACGTACTAACGGAAAATGAATTTCCACACCTGGTCGTCAGAAAACTTCCAGCACTTTTTTGATTTCATCTGTTGGTAGAAGACATTGGTGGGTCCAGCCCACTTCAAGTTTATGTCTAATTAGTGAACATAGGTCAAGAGCAAATAAGTTAGAATTTATATATAAGGTCTTTGATATGTTTTCGAAAAATAAGAGAAACATCCAGTTTGCATTTTCGGAAAAGTACTAAAAGTGTTTTAATATCAGAGTCTAGAAGGAGTTTGCAGTTTTTTGTTTATAGTTTATTAACATTGAACATTATTAACGTTAAATACTCTTTTCTGTGTTGAATCTTGGTGGAAAATAGTTAGGTAGTATTGGTGTTACTAATTTAGCTGTGATCTATTAAACTTGCCTTACTTCGTACCGTAAGCGTGCGCTGTATTCTTTACTAAGGGATGAACGATCTATAGTACCGATGGATCGTGCATACTCCTTCCATATTCCCCAGTCGGGCGGGAAGTCCGGGGATATTCTTTACTCCCCTGGAAAATGGTTTATTGAATATGCTGTCTGAAACGAACTTTTAACAATTTTTGTGTTGAAATTAAACCTTAAATTTTTGGTACACTCTAGGGCTAAAAAGGCTTTTAGCAGGTGCTTGAGCACCTATGGCATCCCCTGTGTCCACGTCTATGTTTCGCACATGCCTACGTTTTTAAGAACCTTCGTGAAAACTCTTAAAGGTCTCTTTATTAGAGTTCCATTCCCTTATTTCCAAATATTTCTTGTGAGATCAATGGAATAAAATCTACAATTGAAACAAAAGTAAGGTTTTATTGTCATAAATGTATGTATTTATTGTCAAAAATTGCATCATTAGAGTTCTATTGGTAAGAAAAAAATTGTATTTTCATTGCCTAGATTTTCCCTTTTTGTCTCCTAATTTTCCAAAATTTCCCCAGCGGAGGTTTCCCGCTGTGTATACAAAACTCTCAAGACACCCTGGTGGTTTGGCCCCCCCAAGAAAATTTTGTGTGGGCACCCATGCCTCCATGTATATAAGCTGATCAAGAAGCAGTTACTGGACTGGTTGGAGAAAAAATAATGGATTCATGAAGAGCTATTTTAATCGATTTTATTTCCAAATAATTTACAATTTCAAACTAAATAATCCAATACCAAATAGTGTCCATCCCAAGAACTGGCTTTAAATATTCAAAAGTATTCTCAGCTAAATTCTTTCTGTATATTATCTTAAAAAATAAAAAAATAAATAAAAATGTACAGTCAACCATAATTTGGTCCCATACCGATACCCAAAGTCAGCACGTTTCGCAATCGACGTTCAACAATATTCTCGTTATTCATAATACACATCCACTAACAATAGATACGTATTTAATAAGGAAAGGGAAACATTTAAAATTAGGAACTACTTTAAAAATCTCTTCAACTCGATGACCAGGAAAACTTTGAGCATGTGAGAAAATTCATAACAATGCAGTAATACTCTTGCCATTACGTATAGGGACGTGCTACAACCCGTTGCTGGGTCTATTAAAGTAAACATGGCGGAAAGGCAATGTATCAGGTGTTGCCAAATGAACATTTTGAAGCTTGCTAATTAATATTTATTACTCAAGGCGCCGCCGTAAGATTGACACAACGGAACTCAGCCTGAATGTTTTCCTGACGTATATAGTAGGGTTGGCGATGGTTCGATAGCAATATCGATAGTATCGTTAGTTGTAACTATCGAAAAGCCTATCGATATTTGTTAGACTATCGATAAAATTATAGATGACATTGCTGACATCATACTTTTTCCCTAAAGTCTAATCCTTTAGTCTTAAAAAAAGAGTTATAAAATAAATAAAAAAGAAATTAAAAACGAAAATTAAAAGAAAAAAGGATGTTAAATTTGAAAACATATAAAAGGTTTGGCTTATTAAAGCTTCTTAAGCAAAATAGTATACTCGAATCTTACTGTAATTCAGGGAATTTCATTTGGAAGTTCGAACTTTGCGTTTTTTAGTGCTGATTCACAATTTATTAATTATAAATTATCAATTATTAATAGGTCGGATGTGTAGCAATTTTTTAATAAAGAAAAGTGATTCCTAATGTATTCCCCTGTGATTTGTAACGAAAGGACTTCAAACCATCTTGAAACACATCTAACTTACGGAATTATTTGATAAGGAACCATAAAAATGTTCATCGACCCACGACTTCGAGTTTATTTTCTCTAGTAACTCCTGTTCCAAATAAGCACAGAAAATTGGAAACTTAGAAACAATCACGATAAATAATATTTAAAATCTATATAACTATAATAAACAGAAAAACAGAAATTAAATGAAATTATTACTAGTAAATTTTTAAGTATTTTTATAGTTTTTCGTTTTAGTTTTTTTCAATAATTCTGTAAACGATACCTTACAGCAGAAAATATTTTAAACAGCAGGTGAAAAAGTAGACAACATTTTGATGTAAACCACTGTATTACGTCGCCCAAAAATATTTGTGTGTGTGTTCCTGCTACTTCCATGCCTAGCGAGAGGATGCTCTTCTCAAAAGTGGGAGCAACCATCACTGGTAGTAGGAGCAGCCTTAGCCCAAATAGCTGATATTTTTTTAACGCCGTTCATTAGTTTCATGAGTAACCAGTGGTAAATGGATTAGTTTAACTCAATAAAAATGTTTATTTGAAAATTAATTTTATTTTAAAATTATTCTCAAACTCGTAAACATTAATAGCCAAAAAGCAATTTGTTCCCTCTTTCCCCAGTACAAAAGTATGGGAAGCAAAGACCCCCTTTACTCTAAATCTAATCATTAATAACCTATCAATAGATAGACATCACCAACCGTAGAGTACAGTTGCTAGAACTGCTAAGGATATATGGGCCGTCACAGTTTTCCAAAAATGTCAGTCGTGCCACTGTTGAATTCATTGTAGGTATCAAAACTGTTAATCCGCCCTGCGATTGGCGCCCTGGCGACCAATCTGTTTATATTAAAGGCAGACAACTTCCTACGCAATACATACCTTCCTGTCCACGACTACATTTAGCAACTTTTCCATCCTAATTTTAGAGCCAAAGTATATTTTAAGAAATTCTTAAGCGCCTACGCAATTCTTCATCCCTCATTCATAAAGAAACCAAGGCTCCTTCTCTACACACTTGTTTACCTTTTTTTGTCCCATAAATGCTCTCCATCTTTATAAACATATACGTGAGATGCTCTAATTTTCGCAGGGCCGATTCTGTTTGTTCCCAAGGTTGTTGTGTTAGAAATAGTGCAGGAGTTGATCGATAATTGTAAAAATGGTTCAATTGACACAGAGTTGAAATAAACCATCACAAAAGAAAGAAAATTAAAGGGGTCAATGATTTCAACCAATTTTTTTGTGGCGATTGTACATCCAAAAATATTGGGCATGTGTCCCGGCGTTCGTTCCAATAGGCCTCAGGAGCTCTCCACAAAAAAAATTAAATAAAACTTGCTGAAACTGCTTTATTTTTTTATCTCGATTTTGGAAAATGATATCGACGTGGTTTTGCCACTAAAACATATATTTTTCAGTTTATATTAAAGTTAAAATATAAACTTTAAAAAAGAATTGATCTTTGGTCAAATGAATTGAAAAAGGTGTTGAGATTATTGGGTAAACTAGCCTTATAGATTTTTCCATACTAAAAATTATGGCAGAATTTGATTCAGCGCACGAAAAACCCTTTATGTTGAAAATATCATCGAAAACAAAAAATAATTTTTTCATTAAAAATAATTAAATTACGTTTCGATTTGAAGCACTGTATCTCGTCTTAAATTTATCCGATTTCGATTTTCATGGACTCGTTCAAAAGAGTTACGTTTCTTCCTTTCATACATATCAACAGCTATTGCATTATCTAGAAGGTCTGTGAAAAAAAAATGTGATTACAAAATAAAAATAAAATTTAGGTTTTTGCAGATAACGTTGGAACACCACAGTTAAAGAAAAACGCGTATATTAAGAGCCTTTACCGTCGACCCAAATTTGGTTTGAATCGTTCGAAGGGTTCCTGATTTATGGGTAATTTTTGTGTCTCATAAAAAAAAAAAAAAACTAAAGGGTGGAATTTTTAGTCAACAAATTTTTATTTTCAGATTCACACGAAAATTTGAACATAGGAGTTTCTCTGACTGCTAAAACCAAATCTGACGCCAATTATGAATTGAAAAGTTCTGTTAGCATACTTCACTCCGGAGAGGAATAGTGTCTTCATTACATATAATTCAATAGAACCTTGAAATCGCTCTAAAATTTAATTATTTCATTTAAGAAATTGGATAACTCTAAAATTTACTATTTCGGTATAACAAATATTGCTTTTGATTTTCTTATTATATTACCAATCTTGTCAAGTTTCCGACAGATACGATTTATGTAACGTTATAATCATGTAAACAATTAATAAAAATGAAGCGCACTTTATGATGCATAATAAAGTGCGCTTCATTTTTATGAAGCGTGAATATTATTTAACATCGCAAACGTCATGGCCGATGAAGATTGTAAAAACGA
The DNA here is from genome assembly GCA_948150685.1 of Rhaphigaster nebulosa. Taxonomy (NCBI): domain Eukaryota; kingdom Metazoa; phylum Arthropoda; class Insecta; order Hemiptera; family Pentatomidae; genus Rhaphigaster; species Rhaphigaster nebulosa. Next base: position 68,363,242 of record OX411307.1, on the reverse strand, counting down.
AACCAATACCCACGCAGGAAGGTAACCGACCAGTACCAATTTTTCTGAACTACATTATTGGAATTGAACTGAATCATTGATACTCTTCTACATTATTATTTTTGTACAGCTCAATATCTGTTAACAAATTTCTCCAACAAATAATAAATAAACAATAGTGGAAATCAACCGGTCAAGTAACTCAATTAAGGAGGAAGTTGCCCTACATTACCGCAGCAATTAATCATTTAATTATCACTAATATGTAGAATACTTTACTCTTCTAAAAAGTTATTATTTATCTATGTGAGTGACGCTACAGCTCGTTACCGAGTCTTGGCCTCCTGCAACAACCTCCTCCGATTACCACGATCTCGCGCAACCAACATCTAATTGTGGATTCTTAGGATACTTCGGGCATCAGCAGTAATGCCATTTACCCATCTTGCTCTCGGTCTTTTACCATAGATTGGCTCTCTCAGGAGCTTTTTTGGTATTTCGTTGTCTTCCATTCTGGCCACATGACCAGCCCACCTCAGGCGGTTTAGTATAAAGAACGTTATTACATCAGATTTATTTTATATATATAAAAAATACATGATTTCAAAAGTTGAAATGAAAGTATCTCATTGTCCGCGAGTCCATCTGTGAAGCTTTCATTTACATTAATTTGCTCTAATTTTCGAATTCCTCTACGTATTTTCCGTTTAATAATTAATTATTTCATATATGTGTAAGTTTCTAATTTAAATAGAATAAATAAGTGACCTGTTTGTCCTTTTGATTTTAAAAAAACCAGTGCATTTCAATTTATTTCTCCTGAATTTTTTTAAACTGAATACACTAGGTTTCTCTATAATCAATATCCTACAGACCCATTTGACCCATTAACTGTGCCCTCCCCTTGTCAGTTCTATAGGAGCTAAACTGATTCTTTTCTATGAACATTAAGAGGCCCGAGTTGCCGAAGAGTTATAAAAAATATCTTTGGGAAATTACAGAATAGCCTTCCTATTTTAGCTATGTCATGATTTTTCAATGTACTTCCCCTACATCCTATGATAAATATAGATAAATAATAACATATCAATCAATTCATGAAAAAGAAAATTTAAACAATTATGTAATTCGAAGGTTGAAAAACTGATTTAGACATAAATGGCAAATTATAATATTATAAAACAAACATAACAAAAGCGATGAAACTACTTCGCAGAGAATTTATAATTAAAACTTAAGGTTGAATCATTAATTAGAAAAAGGTAAAATATTTGTGACTTAAATTAGTAAACACGTGTAAGCAAGGCACTGTGCAATATGCAACAGAAGCAAGGCGAGAATATAAACAGGAAAAAAATATTGGTCAGTTAGAAATCGGAATCTTGTCCGTCTGTTTTTTTGATGTTAATGGGAAAGGAAGTTAAATCAAGTAAACCTCAACAGGAGTTATAAACACCTTCTTTCTAAATCAAGCTATCTAAACCATAGTAAATGTAGTACTCAATAGAACTGTTACAATAATCTCAAATGGCATTCAAGACTTCAACGTGCCAATCAAAAACATGAAATAACACGCTCTATTTTTCTTTACTTTTTATTTTATTCAAGTCATATTGTCATAAAGAAAAAAAAAATTTTCGGGGGCAGAGATACAGAGACAGAGACAAAACTACATCCACTCTATTGCGACTATTTAATCATTATGTTTTCAATTTTTTTCCGGTTTAATATTTTATTGACTAATCCCCGATGTATAAAAAGCCTACTAATATATATATATATATATATATATATATATATATATATATATATATATATATATATATATATATATATATATATGTTTCAGGAACATCGAAATAATTTTGTAGAAACAACATAATTCTGAGAAAAAATATCGAAACTTGAATTTTCCCATAAACCTTTGGAATGATGCATATCATATTTCATAAATACTTATTAATTCAATTTCAGTAGAATTATTTGGCATTTTATAATTTTAAATATTCAGTCAAAATTGAAATTAGATAGATAAAAAAATTCATAGAAATATATATATATATAGAGGGAGGAAACGAGTTAACTTATTTTACACAGGCTGGAACATGTATTTCACCCTGAATATTATAGGGTAATTTTCGCAGAAGGGGTTCTTAATAATTGAAAAACGTTTCTTATGGCGGTAGATTATCACACATGCGGTTTCAAATTAACACTAATTATATAATTTAACATTTATAGGTGTATTTCCCCAGCTGTTCTTTGGAAACAGGGCATTCACGTGCGCAGCTGTGGCAACGTAATTAGTTTTAGATTCCTTCCAGGTAGTGTTTCACTAAACTATAGGTCCTAGCCACAGAAGAAACAGTCTAGAAGAGAAATCTTACCACGTTTCAGGTTTTAACACATAAAATTAATCAAATTGAATAGAACGTGATTTCAAAATTATTCGACATTTTCATATTTGTTTGTACATTTGCACTTCACAGTTTCCAAAAAGTAAAGTACTATGCATACGTCTATTGTAATAAGTCATAAAAAAAATTTGTTCCTAAAATTACTTTGTTATAAAAAGTAACATTATTTTTGAAAAGGCTTAAAACTTCATTTAAAAGTTTTATCACGACCATAAGGAGTAAAATATAAAATCGCAATATGGAAAGGACAGGAAGGTATCAGTTATATGCTGGTACCTCCGTCAGTCATAATGGCCCTGAGCTATCTAGTAATCAAACTGTTATTAAATATCAAATCTAGTTTGGAATACGAAATAAGTATCCTTAGAAATGACGAAATTCTTCAATTCAGCAAGCAGTAATGCATAATTGTAGTAAATCAACACCGATTCCACCACACACATATGAAAGTATATCTCATACTATGCTATATACATACACATATTACATAATATTGTGTTGTATAATGTTATATGCCATCAGGTATAATAATATGTAGGCAATAATTACAAATGATGGATAATGGATTATTGCTTCAGCAGGGTTCGGACTTTTACACGTAGCATACATTGGTATTATGAAATAACAACCACAACAATTATTATTATAATTATTATTATACTGAGGGTAGGGAAGCCCATACTCACCACGACCCTTGCTGGATCTTTTGTGAGATTATTATGATACTCTTACTTTATACTAGCGAGTTTTACTCTCGAGAGTGGTAGATATACTCTCGAGATTAAAACTCGCAAGTGTAGAGGCTTATCGTATATTTTGAATGATTGAAACTACTCTCCAAACCTGTTGTGACGAGACATACCTACTCGGAGACACCCTATACAAGCTCTCAGAGGTCTTTAAATTTTCGAATTTTAATTTCGGGAGTGATACATACACTCTCGAGAGTAAAACACATCTTTAGTGATAAGTCGAACTAAACTAAATTTCAAAAAAAAAATTCTTCCCCGCAAGAATCCTTGACGAGCCAAGTGTTAATTTACTGGGCATAGATCTACCTCATTCTCAAACCACGATGCTAACCATGTTCAAAAAGTTAAAAAAAATTCAATTAATAGAAAATTTCCTGTACCAAGTCTTGATTCGAACCGGGTATATTCATAGTGCCTCACTCCCCGTTCGAATAAGAGATCGAAACTTGTTTACACAAAAAGTGAGCATATCAACTATTTACTATAATTATTTTTAAAAAATTAATACCAAGCCTATTTATATCTGGATTAAATATTCTAAAAATCCTTACCGGAATGTGTGAAGGTGAGGAAATAGTTTTTTTCATAGGAACTGGAATAGTCTTTCTCTCTCATTCTCTTTACGTAAACGTTGAACGTCTTCGTGTATTCCTCTTGGCTCACGTTCATCTGGAAAACAAGAAATTGATTTGATCAGATGAGGCCAATTTTAAATAGGAATTTATGATAATATGATAAGAAAAACTGCGATGTATAGTAGCTTAAAAGAACATTATTTATATCTGCACAATTTAAATTTGTTACCGTATTATTATTAAAAATTTGAAGTTTACTTGTACAAGTTGAAAGAAAAGAAAATTAGACACTCAAAGAATTAGCATCTAGAAAGCAATAGAATGAAAAGCGTCATTAAAGTATAAACAATTTTACACCCTCTTCATCCTTAAAATTTGTCTGCAGTATAATGAATGATAAGAAAGTTAATGTTTTATCCTGAGATATTATGACTGAATCATAATGCCCTGACAATAAATTATGTATGCATAAAAAATAACTAAACAAATCCCTCTCCAAAAAAAAGATACTAGTTTCAAAAGATGGATATAAGTATAACAGTTATACGTCAAAGGACTAAGAAATAATATCTTTATTATTTCAAGTTCTTCAAAAATCTCATTTATACGACTATTATCCGGCCTATTTCGACTTCAGTAAATTTGTGGGTTCC